>NJRP01000366.1:145071-186302 GCA_003063835.1 Aphaenogaster floridana
TACTAAGGTTAACTCACGTTTTCGAAAAACAATAATTTCGTCCTTTCAAACTATTCTTTTGTAGTAAAACTTGTATTTTCCTTATAGTGGATATTTCAAAAAATATTTTAGTGCCAAACAAAATTTATTTATTTATTTTTAATACGTTGTAAACTTGTATAAACCTTAGCGTTCCCGTTATGCTCCGAGTTCCCCTATATGTAATATGTTATGTATGAACTTAGCAATACCGGAAGCTAATTTACAAATAATCTGTAAAAATACCAGATGCAGTTAATTTTTCATAATATGTCTATTTTTAATTGAAACAAAAGAGAAAATGCAAATATTAAGTAAAAAAACTATAAAAATTCAGTAAATTTACCAAGAAATAAATAAATTTCAGTTGTAAATTTATTGATTTTTATCAATTTATGAGCCTGTCTCTCAAAATAACTAACCAGACGTTTAAGCTAAAATGTTGTTGATGTCTGGATTCAACAACAGCATGTGAGTTTTCATCGGCCCATTGATGGATATTGTGAAAATTAAAAATTCCATCTGGTATATATTAATCCAGCCTTGTCAGTAAAAAAATATTAGCAATCAAGTTCACATTTCTGGCCTGTTTCC
This sequence comes from Aphaenogaster floridana, assembly GCA_003063835.1. NCBI lineage: Eukaryota > Metazoa > Arthropoda > Insecta > Hymenoptera > Formicidae > Aphaenogaster > Aphaenogaster floridana. The sequence goes on from NJRP01000366.1 coordinate 145,684, forward strand.
TCAAAATCCATCTACAAAATTCTAACCTGGCGCGACAATCGGGCGGATTTAGTGCCTGAACCCGCTGGATGTGATAGGGATAGAGCAGTTGCTCTTTAAGGCCCGATTTTTCATTTTCTGGTTAACTTGTGATTTAGGCTTAATTTGATAATAATGTAAAAAAATTGTGTTTTTCTATCTATGGTTAATCACTAAACTGATGATTTTATAGTGATAACTTTTAAAGTTATAAAAGTTAAAAATATGAAAAACAAAAAAATAAAAATATTTCAAAAACGGTTCATATGCGGACCCATATTTATTAAGACTTTTCGACTTGTTTTTAGGCATACTAAATCCCCTTAAAATATTTTACCCTTAAAATATTTTAGTTTTTTTCAACACCCTGTATATTATATACTAACATATATACCGAGATCGCAGAAAGTGCAAATGAGATAAGGAAAATGGTGACATGGAACTGCGTCATGAATTATCGAATTCGGCGCTACATCGTGAGATATGTTTGCAAGCGAAAAAGTCACAGAAAATCGCGGCCGGGCCGATTTGCGAGAAAGGAGTGTTATCGAAGATCGAGAACGATATGCTTCAATGAACACGATGTTATATTTATCACTTAATACATACATAAACCGTTATCTCTTATTCATTGAGTCTAGGAACGTAACAGCCATATTACATGGGACAATATAGAAAATTATATATGTTGTTAGAAGAGGAAGAATCAATGATGCGAATAATTGATATAAATAGCGTAAGACGGCGATGTAAAATGACGATATAATTATCTATAAATATCATTCTATAACGGTACAATATATGTTTCCGATAAATGCATAGATTATTCTATAAAGATACTGCTATAAAGAAGCTGCTTGTTTTAAATAAAAGTTACACAGCAGTGGTTACGGTAAATCTTATTTTATATAGTTTCTGAAAATTTCTAGATGATGTGCGGAAGAAAGAAGGAAATTATAATATTTTCATTGATTTTACTTTCTTCATTTATCTCAACACAATTCTAATCAATTGAATGGTAGAATTAGCATTTATCCGATAAAATTAAAAAGCAAAATACACGTATCGATCGATCATATTATTTGCTGATAAAATTCCTTTGCAGAGTTTTCTTTGCAAAAATAATTGTGACACTAGACGCGGCAGATCCATGAAATAACGCTTGATAACGCTCAATCCTTATTATATCAAGTCGATATTAATTCAAGCTGAATTAATGAGAGCGTTAAAGCGCTCACGTTTCATTGGATCTTAAAGTCGAAGACTCTTATCGTCGTCATTGAGAATATGCCAAAGCTCGATATCGCGTTGCACAGCGATGGCGTAAAATTTTATTTCACGAATTTCTCTTATCAGGCTCTGTCACTATGCTGGGATTAAGTATACGAAAAAAAAGTTTCGTCGTGTAATGATTGAGTTGACGATTAAATTCACAGACATGATTATGGTTATCGCTTAATACAATTAACGTCATTAGTTATTGTCATCGCTTTGCCAACAATATGCCAATCGAATGGACGTCATTTAAATAGGCCGTCAGTAAATCCGATAAAATCAAATTGCAAGGTACATCTATCCGCTATAGATTCGATTGCATTTCATATTGCATGCGCCGATTAAATTCTTTCGACGAGTCTCTCATACGGAAATAACTCGGGCAAATCGAGGGCTAAATGCAGACGAAGAGTAAAACGAATGATCGTTCAATCCCGATCGTATCGACTCGAATGAAACGAAATTTCGGAAAATTGTAAAGTAAAATACCTCCATGACTTTTTCGCACGACGCGCCATGATTTATCGTGCGGCTACTAACGTTACGAAAATACAGAGGATTAACAAATTGTCGCATGACTTCATTAACGGATTATCATTATTGTCGCCGCGCCAAGATTTTGAGTTTGACGTAATCGCCACGATTAGATTTGCAGAGAACGTTATTCTCTTAATCACTGAAGCGCGTGATATATTGTAGCGTACATTTTGGATCGCCGTGGACAAAATGTTTCCATCCATCGTGCATGGAACGATGCCCAGTTTATCTGATCAACACGTCTGTGAATCACGTATTTCTGTCCCACAAAAGTTCTTCCGTTTTCTAACTTCTTATCTTTCCCTTATTTGCAAACGTTACACTGAAAAAAATAGCTGCCGTAGCTAAAAGCTGCGTGTGGTAGCTAATTTCAGTTATTATATATATACAGCTAACATCTTAGCTGTGAGACCTATTTTATTGCTGTCGATGCAAAACGGTTTGCTGTGATACCTATTTTATTGCTGTCGGTGCAAAACGGTTTGCTGTAGTTTAGAAATTTATAGTCACGACAACAAACAAAGTTTAGCAAATCATGATTAGCTATGATAGCGAAAAATTTTTTTTCCGTGTATGTATGTTTCGACATTGAGTCAACGATGACTTAATCGTACTCAATGCACTCAACATTCCTGTCTCCGTTTTTTCCTAGGAAGGGCACTCACCAATGCGATTACATTATTTTTCTTTACTAATGTTCCGTTTGGCTAAAAATTTATCAACATTCCATTCTACATTTGTGTTGTCTTATATGTGACATTCTCTGCATTCCCACATTCCTCTTTATCTTTGTCGTTTTCTTCACCTAATATTTGAACTTCCAACCATTCTCGTTATCAGGATCTAGTACCTTAGCCATCACATGAATTCATAAAATTTCGCATTTTTTTATACTGTAAGTAAATACTTTTTGCCTCCAAATGTTAGATTTTCCTCTTCACTCTTCTCGTTTTAATCAGCTACCGATTTATTATACCTCATTGTTAATAATTTATTGTATACTTATAAATTCTTGTTTAATATACTTTTATTATTTTTATATTTTATTTTTTATTTCTTTTATATTGCTTTATTACGATCAGATATTAGAGCAACATTATTGCTGACATTATTGCAGATATTATTGCTGATACCTCATCTTTTTTGCACATATATTTTTCTTGCTCTTGTGTACACTTGTCAGTCTTGTAAAATGTCAAACTTCTACGTTTGCAATAAAATTATTATTAAAAATATTATTACTGTCAATGGCAATGCAATACTACAATGCCCAAGATAGAAACGTTGCAACGGTATAAAATTGGAAAAATATGACGAATGTGAAAATTAGTTACGCTTACGTTAATCTTATCGACAAATGCACAATGTTTAAAGAGTTACGTGGCTTACGTATATACATTGCGCAAAATTTATTGCGATATTGACTGTCTCAACCTTGAGGGAACCATAAAAAAACAAGTTCATGCAAAACGTTACTATTAGCAAACGACGCGACGATAAGATAGTCAAAGCGGCATCAGCGCACCGTTAGATGATATATCTAGTTCGTCAGCTTTCAGTTTTGTGACTTGATTAGGACTAAAGAGCGCGGTTTAATTATCTGGGGAAAAAGCGAGCGCGCATCAAAACGTCGGAAATAGTCCATATTTTACAATTCAATACGGGTTCGTCTAATACCTACACAGGCGAGTGATAAGATAGTGATGCAACATGCTCGGCATCCCGCTAATGGACAGTGATACTCGAACGGTCCGCCTGTGCACAGGTTTGCGGCAACGGTCGGCGCGCGAGTTATTACAAGGTTTAACACTATCATGCGAAAAGAACATAAGTGAACACGAAGCCGGAAGAATCCGGATGCGAAATGTCCATACGCGAAAAGATGGCATTCCATCTCACCGAGTGATCCGCATTCGGTTTCTCGTTAACTCGAAGTTTGGAAGATTGAAGGTTCACGCCAATCGGGGAAAGATCTTATCGAGGAAAAGTCGTTGTTTAATTATTTAATAAATTGTTCGTGGAAAATTTTACTACACGGATAAGATTTTCAGGTTATTCCCAAAAGAGAGAGAAAGGGACAGCATGGTCGTTTCTGTGCGTGAACAGCGTGAAAATCGTCAAAATGTGTGTTTGTCGATTACGCATCAATCAACTTCGACGGACTAGAGCGCGACGTTAATATTTAAAAGTTACGTGGATGCAATTTAGTCGATGGAAACGCAACCTTAATGCAGTAAAATACGACTCCCGACGGAGAAGAGTGCAAAAGTCCGTATTATTTATGCTTTCAATTTACCGGTGCAGTTGAGAGCTATCCTCTCGAGAATCGGAGAACATCCAGCGATCCCGGTCATAGGTGTATGTGTGTATGTGCATCTTTTATACATAAAATACTAAAGAGTGGACAATGTTCACTGTAGATTTATTATGAGAATAGTAGAAAGAGTGAGCACCGAAATAATTTCGAAGCTGCATACCGGTATATATGTCTCTATTTTCACATAACCGCAAAGTGAAGGACTTTTAATAACTGCGTTGGATATAAATACAAGTATTACTCTCTCTATTATTATGTCATTAAATATTATTAAATTAATTAGATTTAGAGTGTATTCTTTATTGTTTATATTTTACAAAAGAAATTGCAAGGAAAAGATATTTCAAACACAAATTTGGAATTTTAATGTAAATTGATTACAATTGTGCTTCCAAGAATTCAAACTATGCATCGTAAAAAAAACACGTAAAATTATATATATATATAATATATATATTTTTGTTATAAGTCATATGTACATTGTTCTAATTTACATACTTCTTGTTCATTTTACATACTTCTTTTATAATGTGATATTTATTAAATATTCATGTCATTTAACATCCTTTTTTTATAGTGTAGTATTTATTTCGGTAAGTTCGGTTTCCCGTGTTATAGATAGATAATCTTTTTCGTAAAATACATATCAAGAATATATTACAAATTTGATTGATTTTATAATATCAATGTAACAGTAGGAGAGAGCAATAGCGGTACATAATTACCGAAAAGTTATTTGTATAAAAGTTATTTATTTGTATACCGGTCGTACCATTTATACCAATTTACTTTTACTTCTATTATTAGGTTGGTGCATAAGTTCTTGCCGATGCGGATAGATAGCTGTACGCATGCATTGGTATAATTTTATGAGCAGAAATGTTTTTGGTTTTTATATGTTGGCTTCTCTACATTGATATTTATCCATGACAAGTCACAGATGCCAACATAACTTTTCATTTAGTACGATTAAAAATGCAGCCAGATACAGAGTATATTCGCCACTGCCTTTTGTTTTGTTTTCATCAAAAGAAAAGTGCTACTGATACACACATAATTATTTGTGAGACTTATGGTGAAAATTCTATAGCCCTTAGAACATGCGCGAAGCCTGTCTGGTGAGCGCTTCTCGAATACCGCGGATGTGCGAAAATGGGTCGATGAATGGTCGTCTCAAAAGATAACTCCTTCTTTCGACGTGGCATTTGCATGTTGCCAGAAAGATAGGAAAAAGTCGTAGAAAACGATGGAAAATACTTTGATTGATTTATGTTGTATCGAATGTTTCATTTTAATAAAGAAAAATTGCAAAAAATCGGCAAGAACTTATGCACCGATCTAATATTATATAAAATTAAAGAATACATAACCGGTATTTTCTATACCGTTTTATAGTACGGATATCAACAAATTTTTCTTTTAACATCTAATAAATACATCATATATTAAATAAATTCTAAAGATTTTAAAATGAATTTTTTCGTTATCATTTATGAGCGAAAATCGCTTTCTCTATTTGAGTCATCATGCGATAAATTCTTTATCAGATTCTCATTTGCGAAAAGACGCGTTGAATACATGGACGGTGTTGTCCAACGCTAAAACTTAAAACGTGATTTTCTCGTATTACTGAATTTTGACTTGTACTTGTTAGCCCACATACTATATATGCTACATCAGCAGCGGTAAACTACAACTTTTCGCTCATCTCACTTTGAGTTTACACGTGTAGTGCTCGCTGTTCTGGTGAACGTGAACTTTATCATGGTTCAAAGGAAACCACGAGAAAGTGTTGCAATGCAGCGAATCCGTCGTTCACCTTTTCACGAGCAGGATGATTCGTTTAACAGTCGAGCGAACGGTTGTGAGCTCCTCGGACGAGAATTCTCGAAGAACGTCGTCCTGGGAACTGGGATGCTTCGTTTTCCAAAGCATTTCGCGTCTCTTTCGCGCGAGTGTGCGTGTTAAGTGTATCACTTTGTATCCGTGTGTTTGCGAGTGAGTACAAAAACGCGACATAAATGCCGCGGCCCTTAACATTCACGAAATCGCGAATGGATCTCCGTAAACTCCGTGAATTCGAGTGGATATACTAGAAGAAAGGGTTCTTTCGATCACAGAAAAAAAGAACTGTGCGATGCTGGTGAACTAAATCGTTGAACCATGTCTTCCGTAGTACGAGACCTGGAAGACCAGTGCGAAATTAACGAAAAAAGAACGGAAGAGATACTCGTAAATCAAGGGACTGTTACATGAGAGACAGTAATAAGGTCACGAGGTCCACCGTGTCATATCGTAAGACGTAACTCAAGCATAACACACCGTAATATGTGTCTTGTGAAAAATGTACACGATATTTCTTCTTGTAAGCTAGGTGATGATATTTGCTGGATGACGGTTATAACGGGAACTGGTTCGTATAAGTATCGCGTATAACATGACAACATCGATATCTATGCCTTGTACGACGGCGTATGCTGATGATTATGATGGAAAATTGTAATAGCAGATTGCCAGCGCATAAATATTAAACGAGTATACGCTGGTGCGCGTTGTTTATCCGGACGCGAATCAATGCTCGCGTGTCGTATCGATTGTACGGGGGCGTGTGACGATGCAGCCAGATAGCGGACGCTATCTCTCGCGCGATGAAATTAATTTAATGACATCGAGTTTCAAGCCGGGGCTCTTCGGGGCTAACGAATGAAGGGATGAGCGAGTTATCGATAAATCGCAAGAACGTATCTGCGTCGCATGAAATTCACGGGCACATGCTTCTGAAGCGTCCTTCAGAAACATCCAATTAAAGTTATCGAATCACCATGTCTTCTACGGTGAAAAACATCCGTCAGTGTTTCAACGTTAATTTAGAACGGGAAATCTCTCTTTTATAATATCGCGAATAGCCGACGATCGTACCCAAAGCGTTACGCTCTTAAGGAAGTTGTAATGTTTCATCTTTTAATTTTGTTAATGAGGAACAGTGCCAAGTGCTTAGGAAGCTTGCGAAAATGGTACAGTAATCATTCATCCCATGTTAGTGATTAAGGTCCTTAAGAGAGCGACGATTATTACGTTGCGTAATTATAAAATGTTCAGTGAGTAGTGTTCAGGAAATTAACAAGGTTAAGCAATCTTATCAAATTTTGCCGGTGTTCTTGGATAACATATCGCGCGTGCAAATGTGTCTGTGTGCGTGTGCTGTATATATGAACTACATACGAATACTAATAATAATTTATTATTATAAGAGATCATTGAATCATTTATACCAATTCAAATTTTATATACTTTTCTCTCATGAATTACTCTGATTTATTCGACAATTATCATCAATTAATATGACGATAATTATATATCAATTAATCACGATTTTCTGAATCGTAACAAACTCGTTTTACATAATCACTGACATCACATATTACAATAAATTAAATTTGAGTGAAATTCGTTATATTATCTGTAAAAAGAATTGCATTTAATTTTTCGGAGTGCTCTGCTTAGATGAATTATTTTTATTTTAAATCGTGTCATGTAACAAAAAGCTGACATGAGATAAAGAAGTAATTTAAAATCTGTACTATATATATATATATATATGCTTCTATATATGCGTTCTATGGAAATGAGACATATCATATCCCGGAAAACGAATATACATACAAAAAATTATAAAATAAAATAAAATACTGAATTTTAACTTCCTGTATTACTATTGTGCATTTTATATATATATATATATATATATATATGCTATTTTATCATAGATTTATGCTTGCATACAATCGTATTTTTAAATGGGCGTTCATATTTTTTAACACGTAAATCGATGCTATTCTTTATTTCACGCAAGAGAATTTTTGGAAGAAGGAAGGGTTATTCAGAGAACGTTAAGAAATCTCTCAATTATTAGCTTGAGAGATTTCTTAACGTCATCGTCAGCAAAATATCAGTTCCTTCAGTTTGTATTGTTCTGTATGTATTCTTTCCAGATTATTTGGATCGATCTGTATCTCATTCATCCTTGATTGACTTTTGTTACAGCGTAGCCGAATGTCGTGGAGCGAAGTGGCGCATGGCTAGATAAGGGTCTCGCCCGACTTAGGGAACCGGGCGGTATGGGTCTGCCGCGTTTCTCCCTGAAGAGGTACTTTTTCTACGTGCTATGTCTGACAGGCACGTTGCTCGTCCTCTTAAATCTACTGCAGGACGAGATATGGCACAGTATGCGGCCGCATCCCGGCCAACCACAGTCCGTTCGAGCTGCCGGCGACGGGCCGAAGGTACGCTTTACATTATTAATCCTAAATTAATCGACGCGAAAGCCATCATTATTTGACCATACGCAGAGAGAATATACTGTACTAAATTATATAAAAAGTACATCCATTTTTACAACAGTCTGTTTTGTAAATCTGGAATATAACGATAGTGTAATATTAATTTTTATTAATCATATTAAGGATGTTCAGGCATTACGACTAAAATGATGAAAAGTCGCTGAAACCAATTGGATTCTGTAAATTTCATCATAAAAAAATTCTGTCAAAGTTTGAGGCTGTTTAGGAAGCTTGTTACTGAAAAAATTAAATAATAAAATTACACGTAGTCTTATGGAAAATGGGGGAAAAATTATTATATCTCAGTGAAAAATGATGAAAAAAATGAAATTTTGCAAGAAGATTAAGAGTATACAGGGTGTAACAAAAAGATGGGGACTAACTTTGTGTGCTTGAAGGGGGGTTGATATAAGTAATTTGGGTATAGGAATCGAGATAGGAATGCATGTCCGCTGGGTACCGAAAAGGTACTTTACCTACACAGGAAATTTAGGCAACTTTACAGCCGTGTAGCACGGAAACGAGGCTTCAGCGGACATGCATTCTTATACTCAAATTACTTATATCAACCCCCCCCCCCTTCAAGCACGCAAAGTTGGTCCCCATCTTTTTGTTACACCCTGTACAATTGTCTATACCAATTTTTAGCTTAATTAGGAGACTCGTTTTTTTATTTAATAATGTTTATGTTTAATGTTTATGTTTATATTTATGTTTATGTTTATGTTTATTGTCTCGACTCGCTTACATACGCTCAAATACAGATAAGAAGACTATGAGTGACACATACACTATCGAATGCCATACAATGTTGCCAAAAATGTGAAAAATGATTTAATAGCAACTTAACTTTTAGCAGGGAAAAAGTACCTGTACCGCCAGAACATCCTTAATAAAAATTATAGTAATAAACATTTATTTATCGACCTTCATTTATCTCAATAATAGTTAAACGATTTATTTATTTTTTTTTAAACAAAAACGTTCTTGTGAACATTACAATCGAACGATATAATTTTATGGATGTAGGTATATGGATATGTATATATAAAAACTTGCGATATATAACAACGTTTATATAGTTAATTAAATTGGTGTCTAAAAAATACTATGCTATTATAATTTTTACCATAAATGTAATAAAATATGCAACTTGTGTGTATAAAGGCAACTGCACTCAGGTTGCAAGATCTCTTTTTCTTTTTAGTTGAATATGTCTGTTTTAAATCGTACATTAAAAAAAAATTTTTAATCACAATAATTATAACAATCTGTTTTGAAAAATACAAAACTTACATAATATTTTTTAATAAAAATATTCTGCATTGTTATTAATACAAATATAATATATTGATTTCTGTTATAATATGTATACCGTAATAAAAATGTTATTGTAATTTTTACTATAATATTTTTCTGCGACGGATATAAATACTCCGCTGGGTAGTTCATAGCTCATTTATTCATAGATATAGTTATTTCTGCAGTTGTAATTGCAGATCGATTGTTTTGGAAGAAAACGGAATAAGAGTAAGTTATTGAATATTACCTCGATATGTATTAAAAATGGTATAAGAGTAAGTTATTGAATATTATCTCGAACATAATATCTTTATATTGTTCGCGATATCTAATCGCGTTTAACATGTCGATCAAAAAACTGAATAAAGGCATACTAGCTCTCTCTCTCTCAATGTATATTTCTCGCTTATCATAATTTTGTATAATTATATAAGCGTAAATAGATTTTTTTAAGATTATTGTAATCTACTGCGGTTGTTGCTATGCTAGATATATCGTTACCGCTTCTCTTGATAAAGTGAGAGAGAGTGAGAGAAAGAGGGACAAAAAAAGGAGGTGTGCGGAGCGATATAAATGGCTGCAAAATGAATCACGGCTAAAGGAATAAAAACGAATTTCGCTCGCAGATGAAACCCGATTGGCCTTTGAAATCGAAGAAGCCGACGATGCGAGTATTACGCACTCGGGAGCGAGTGAGGAAAAGACTTTCGTCCGAGGTACGGTCAATTGTAGCGTCGATTAATCCCAGAACGACATGTACACGGAAAAACATTCCAAAAAAAGAAAACGAAACCTTACAAGTTTGTTGCGTTCTTAGATACGTATTAATTTAAAAAATTCTTATGATAAAAATATATACGTCTAATAATGTATAAATGTACATATAAATATGTTATTACCGATTATTTCCATGAAATCCTGATTGATATTGTTACTTTTTCCGTGTGTCATCTTGCTTGTTCTTGCGCTTTAAAAAAGTACGGTGCGTATGCTTGTTTTTCGAACTTAGTGGCTTCCTCTTTTTCGACTGGGCTTTCATAGCGCTAGTACATCGTATAATTTATGGCCAATATATAATGAAGAATATATAATATTCCGAACAAAATATAATAATTTTTAAGAGATTCAACAATCGTGAGTAAACTTTAAGTGAAAGAAATATTATTTAAAATTTTAATGCTTTATACAATTATTAAATATGTTGTAAAATCTGACGAAGATTATTTAGAATATCATCGTAGCTTGCGCAATGTTCATTTTGCTAAATACTTGACACTTAAGTAATAGCAAAATTGTAATTTAATGCCTCAGATCATGACAATTGGAAATTCTTATATCGTGACATGCGTTAGAATGGCTTAATAGTCTAGTTGCCTGTAGCAGTATATTAAATTATTCTTTCTAATTATCCATATTTGAGACAAGATAGTTTTGTTTCAATAATTTCTTGTTACTTTTTAGATCATATATTATCCAGTAAAAATATATGTTAGAGTAAAAAGCTTTTGTATTCGCCCATGCATAATATTATGCTTAGAAACAATTGTCACTTAACTAATCGCATGAATTTTTATACTTGCTGATAGAACGAGTATAAAAAGCGATGTGTATTAAGAAAAATTTAAATTAATGAACTAAATTTTACAAGTGGTATAACAGGGCGTCTAAAATTATTTATATCTAACGGATTAATTCCAGATGAACCATATGCGATTACTTAAGTATTATAGATGGCGGAAAAATAATATAAATCAATTTATTATCGTAAATGTCATCAATATTACACTGTTAAAAAATCGGTATTAAAAATAATATAAAATGTAGGAAGTTTTTATGCTGATACCGTATATGAAATTTCAAATACGAAGTTGAAAATTAAAGGAGTGGTATTTCGAAAATAAAAGTATTGAGCAGTAATATTACTATGCTCATCTGTTTGCTCATATACAAATGTTCTCATTTTCAATCGAAAATATGTATTATTACCTTGCGTATTAAAAAAAATCTTAAACGGGTTTTTAATATTCAATGTTGTGTGTATTAAAAATTTCATATTAGTGATTAAAATTCATGTTCGTATATGAATTTAGCTATACAAGTGCTATACAAGAATTTTTATTTCAGATACTCAGTTTGTAAATTTCATTTACCATAGCATCGTAAATGTGTTGTAAATTTCATATCTTTTTTAACAGTGTACATCTACTATAAAATTGTTGAATGCGACATTATTCATAAACTTTTAGTTTAACAACAAAATTTATAGCTCGCGGTATTGCCTTTTTAGTTGCAGCAAAGAATGATAATGTCATATAAAGATTATTTTTATATGTTTCTTTCTCATTCAAAGGCATTGAATATAAATGGAACCGCCAGCTTGGGCGAAAATTCGATAGACCTGGATCCATCGCGAAGACCTTGGTACATGAAAGGAGGAACCAGAAGACCTTATCCGGCGATAAGAACTCGCAATACTGGCCGAAGATTGGCTCAATTGTGGCCGGAGGAAGATGCTTACGATGATCGTGTGACTAATCAGGTAATTCTGGCAATTGCACAAGAATTTGCGAAATTACATACATTTAAGATTTAATCGATGATTATATATACAGAATATATTACATAAAGTGTTACAAGGTATTTTCTCTGAAACTATTAAAGATAGCGAGGAAATTCTTTTTATGTGTTTTAGGATTCACTGGGATCTTTTATGCGATATATGGGCTACTATCGCCGGATTTTCATAAGGATAATAAGGGGATACCAGCTACTTATTTTGGAATTATATGATTTTTTTATACATAATATGATTTGGTTTATACATAATATAATTGAAAAGTATTAAAATAAAGTTATCAAAAAATCAATAGTCTACAAGATATTTTATATTTTATTCTGATATATTTTGACGTAAATATAAAATATCTCTTAAACTATTCATTTTTTGATAACTTAATACATATCTTAATACTTTTATATGCTAAAAATAAGTAGAGGAATCATATTATGTAAAGAAAATTATATGATTCCGTTTAAAAAATAGGAGGCTGATCCTCCTGCCATTCTCCTGAAAATCCGGTGATGATGTACAGAGTGTTGTGTGACCACCCGTACAGCCCTTTGAAAATGAAGGAAAGAGGCTTTTTATCAAAAATCTTGAAAATTTTGATAAGTAAATTGGATACGTTCTATCGAATGGTGATATTTTTATCTTCCGGTACTGACCGGAAATGAGCTATCTGGATCGGAAGTCGAATTTTTTAAATGGAACATGGCACTTTTTGTAATCATTACACGCCGCTGAGATTCTTCGAGCAACTAATTCCTTCCAAAGTAGAGTAGATATACTTGTATCGCAAAGAACAGTGCTCATTTTAAATACTTTGTTTGAACAAACACACATTCACTCACCCAGAAACGCAGTTAAAATTTATTTTTTTGTCACTTTGAAGATCATTTCAAGATCAATGAAGATATTTTTAGAAAAAATGTTTAAGATAAAATTGCTCGTCAATTTAATATGTGAATTAATTATTCCGGCTTCGTGTAAGGACTGTGTTTCAAGGCCGACGAATATGCGGCGCGCAGTTTGCATAAGCAGAAATTTTCACAAAATAATTATTATTAGGCACCAAGATCCGCCGTGACTGATATAGGCTTTCTTTCATATTTATATTTGTTTAAGATAAAAGTTTCTTATTTTTTTGCGTGTAATCTGAATCTGCAATAAAAAGTGCCATGTTCCATTTAAAAAATTCGACTTCCGATCCAGATAGCTCATTTCCGGTCAGTATTGGAAAATGAAAATTCGACATTCGACAGACCGTACCCAATTTATTTATTAAATTTTTTAGGTTTTTGATAAAAACCACTTCCCTTTATTTTAAAAAGGGCGTATGGGTGGTCTTAGACACCCTGTATATCATATAAAAGATCTCAGTGAATTCTAAACATACAAAAAGAATTTTCTTGTTATCTTTAATAATTTCGAAGAAAACACCTTCAACCATATAGAGAATTTTTTGCACTTTTTTATATATTGACATCTTGATTGATTTAAAGATTTAATTCTCTTTAACAAAAATGTCGAAAAGAATTAAATGTCAGCGAAAATATTATTGTGTTAAATTGTTTTAAATTGTTTTTATTTTATTTTATTGAATCGCGATGCATTCCGATTATTGAATTACGTCTCTCAATTTTTTATATCTCAGGGAAATATTGGAAAAACTCCAATTTTCACATTTTTATCGCTTTTATAATTGACACGACAATGAGTTAACTTTATAAAAAATAAATCAAAGCATTTACGTCATATATTTACAAAGTAAGGAGGTTTGTCGATTTTAATTTTTGCAATGATGTTGAATAATATGCATTAAAAAATTTACGTTTGGGTTTTAAAAGTTAAAAATAGACATTTGGCTATTCTCATTTATATTTGACAATTTCGTCGGTCCTAATCTTATTATTATTTAAAATACGTCGCCTGAAACTTGACGTTTATCCAACATATATATTTGTTATTGCGAAGAATATCACCATATGCCTCGATGGTTGAATTGGTAGGACGCACGGATTGATGGGAGATCCAGGTTCGAATCCTGGAGCTCGATTCTTGAAGTTATTCGCAAGAGAAACGTATGCGCAAATTCTGCTCTTACAGAAAATCTACAAATTGATTGGCTAAAAGTCATGCAATAGCCAATCAACTTGCAACTTTTCGGTAAGAACTGAATTTGCGCATACGTTTCTCTTGCGAATGAATTCAAGAATCGAGCCCTTGGTTAAGGTGTTATTTTTCGCAATATTTTCTTTACAGTTTTTCGGGGAAGGGGGATCTTATAGGTGCCTGTTAGCATCAAAAATTATTAAATTGCTCGTCAATTTAACATGTGAATTAATTCCAGGTTCATGTAAGGATTGTGTTTCAAGACCGACGAATATGCGGCGCGCAGTTTGCATGAACAGGGAATTCACAAAAAATTATTATTATGCACCAAGATCCGCGGTTGATCGACATTTGGCTATTCTCATTTATATTCATTAAAAATATAATTATTATAACAAGATTCATTTCAGTACTTGTTGAGTATTTAAAAATAAACATAGATAATTACGCAAAAAATAGTTCTTTTTATAATTTTTTTCGATAGTACTCGATTTTTACGATAGCACGAATCTGCACATAGTATATTGATGTCATTAATAATTTTACAGCTAATGTTCGTGCCACCTGATTACAACAGAACAGGCGGTGAGCACCCATTGAAGAAGATAATGATTCCTCACGGGATGGCCGAAGCCAAAGTCGGTCCTGACATATTCTTCCAGCAACGCTGCCCGGTGAATACCTGCACGATTGTCCGCGACAATCCGGACGACGCCGATCTTATTCTATTTAAGGATTACGTCACGCACGTGGGACGAAAGTCTTACAGTCAGGTATCGGATACAATACAAGCAATATCAATTTTTGCGACCCGAGAAAATCATGTTACCTTTGCTTGGCGATTGACCCATCATAAAACTTCGTTCATATTACATACACATAAGAGAGGATATATTGTTTCCATAATGAGAATTATACGATTTTCGGCAGGTGTGGATGCTGTATTTTTTAGAATGTCCTTATCACACGCAGAGCGTGAAGAACGCTCTTGTCAATTGGACCGCTACGTATCGGCGTGACAGTGACGTAGTGGCACCTTACGAGAGATGGCAATATTATGATTCCAGTATCACACAGATCCCACAAACATTTAATTATGCGGCAAACAAAACGAAGAAGGTAAGGCGATTAAATTAATGTAAGACCTCAATAAATATTTTAATTGTCTGCGAATTAAAATGATTTCTGAGCGATATATGTATATTCGTATTCTTTGTAGAATCAGTATACTAGTAAATAACAAGTAATATGTTTATTTCTGCGGTTAAAATAAAAAACGGAATTATATGTGTATTTTTTAAAGATAGAAATAGCTCTTATTTATTTATTATTTTATTTACTTAATACTTTTTAACAAAATACAATTTTTATTTAATTGTAAACTAAAGCGAGATAATTTACCAAATAATGGCCTTAATTCGCGATACTGTTAAATTTTTAAAATGACTTTAAGGATTCAGGCGATACAGGTACTTTTTCCCTGCTAAAAGTTAAGTTGCTTATGTACAATCAGTTTCAAGAGTTAAATCATTTTTTGCATTTTTGGCAACATTGCATGGCATTCGATAGTGTACGTGTCACTCATAATCTTTTTATCCTGTCTCTTATACACATCTAGATGTGTATAAGAGACAGGATTGTGGTCCTCTACGTGTAATAAATTTAATATTAATAAATGCTAAAGCATCTATTAGATTCTCCCCCCTCCCCCAACACCCTCCCATCACGAAAACTGTTAGAAAATTTATTGCGAAAAATATTACCTCAGCCAGGATTTGAACCTGGACCTCCCTGTACTCCGTTTCGGGCGTCGTAGCCAGTTCGACCACCGAGGCATGTGATAATATTTATCGCAATAACCGATGATGTTAAAAAGAACGTATACGTTTCGTGTGACACTAATAGATGTAATCTCGTGTAATCTAATAGATGCTTTAGCATTTATTAATATTAAATTTATTACACGTAGAGGACCACAATCCGTATGGTTGATACGTGGTAATTAATAGAATACCATCTCTTGCCAGTCGGGTTGACTTAAAAAATTTATCACATACGATTAAACATAAGCATTATTAAATGAAAAGAACGAGTCTTCTAATTAAGCTAAAAATTGGTATAGACAATTATGTAGTCTTAATCGTTCTGCTTGCAAAATTTCATATTTTTTTCATCATTTTTTACTGAAATATATAATAATTTTTCCCCCATTTTCCATAAGACTACCTGTAATTTTATTATTTAATTTTCTCAGTAACAAGCTTCCTAAACAGCCTCAAACTATGACAGAATTTTTTTATGATGAAATCTACAGAATCCAATTGGTTTTAGCGAGTTTTCATCATTTTAGTCGTAATGCCTGAACATCCTTATAGTACACATTTTATATAAAATTAATGGTTTTCAGAAATTTAAATTAATATTTGAAAAATACATATGAATATTTACTTGATAATAAAATAAATATCTATTCTACAATTAATAAGTTATGATTCATCGATTTTCCGTAAGAAATAGAAATACTCTCAATTAGAAATTAAATCAGAAACATTCAGATTTCAGAGAGAAATTAAATCAAGATGAAGTACATAAAAACGGTAAACGGAGTAAGAATAAAATTTCTAATCAAAACTTCCTTCAACCGTACGCATTATATTATACATTTTTGTAAACGCTTGTATTTCTCGTGCGCGTCGTTGTCCGCGTGTGCTATTCTCGCTCTTGCCGAGCGCGGAGTAAACATTATCACTCGTCTTCTTCTGCATCGCTGTTTAATCAGGTCGCCTGGTTCGTTTCCAACTGCCATCCCCGAAATCAGCGTATGCATTATGCCAGGGAACTCTCGAAATACATTCAAGTGGACATTTACGGTGCGTGCGGCAGCCTGCGATGCCCGCGGTCGCAGTCGCAAACGTGCTTCGATATGCTCGACGAGGACTACAAATTCTATCTCGCGTTCGAGAATTCCAACTGCAAAGACTACATCACGGAGAAGTTCTTCGTTAATGGACTTGGGTATGTACGGTGGTATTTATTGCTCTCTCTCCCCCTCTCCCTCTCTCTCAGGTGCGTAGCCAAAATTTATTTCGGTGGGGGAGGGGTTTAAAAATAAAAATTACAGAACAACTCATAACTTATTTAATTAAATAAGATAACAATATTCGTTCAGGACATTTTCTTTAGACCGTACAGCATTTACCATTTCTCTCTCGGCTTTCAACCTTTTATTTTCATATTTCAGGGGGAGGGACTTATCCCCCTAATCGTCCCCCCCTGGCTACGTCACTGCTCTCTCTCTCTTTCCCTGTCTTTTCCTCTCACTCTCTCGTTCAGTGCACACAATCCATACAGACAGCCGCGGTTCAGATGCCGAGCAGCGAATGTAAGTCAACCGACCTAGTACACTCGATCATTTCACCCAGAGGTCGGCAACCTTTGCCAACTTGTGCGGCATCTCGAATAAGGCGGTCGCGTGCCAACTCGCGTTACCTAATCTTCTCTACTCGCGTAATAGACAGAAACGCGTGTTGCTCGCGCGGTATTAATTAAGTTCCCGAAGCGGGCGGACCAACCGAATTGGACACGGTCGCGGCAATTTGCGAGCGTGAAACATGCGACGTAACACCTGCTCCGTTTATGACACAATCGCTCCCCTTCTCTCGCGACTGTAATTATCACTTCTTGCGTATCACGGATCTCCTCGGATGTGCAGGCACAACGTCCTACCCATCGTGATGGGCGCCCATCCGACGGATTACGCGCGCAGCGCGCCGTACCGTTCCTACATCCACGTGGACGAGTTCGAGTCGCCGAAGGAGCTCGCCGAGTATCTGCATCGGCTGGACCGCGACGACGACCTGTACAACTCGTACTTTCGCTGGAAGGGCACCGGCGAGTTCATCAACACGTACTTCTGGTGCCGGATGTGCGCCATGCTGCACGACGACCGTCCGCCGAAGTATTACAAGGACGTGAACGAATGGTGGCGAGGGGACGGCGTATGCACGACCAGCTCGTGGCGGGAACACGACGTCGCACGTCCGCAGAACACCTGAGGAGAGAAGAAATCGCCCCGGGGATACGTTTAAAGGGCTCTTTCGGCGGCCACGGGGAGTTCCGTGCGTGCGTGCGTGCGTGCGTCCACCCACGACACGTTGCTCAATTTCTACAAACGATTCCGATTCTTCCAAAACAGAACATTGCCTGAGGGATTGGGGAAACGGCTGGGGGCTTCAGAGAACGTGTATTGTGCTCGCATGTCTAAGTGGGTTGCTCGAGGCGGATCGCGGTCGCCCGAAAATGTTTGGATCCGATCGCAAAGCTCCGAAACGAGATTCCGGTGAGGCGCGAAAAGACGCGTGACCTCGCACAACCTCGTTTCGCGAGCCGCTCTGAAGAAGGTATTAATAAGATCCTTGTCGGCGAAGGTGTCACGCGACTTTTCAGCTGTTTTTAGGGACGCTTGAAAAGCTACGGCCCGGCGGTACGCGAAGCTTCGCGCTGTTGCACGAGTAGACTACGAAGGCTGTATTCCAAAATTCACTGCCAATACTGAAAATCTATAATGCATGTAACGTATGTGATGTATGCTATAGATTTTCAGCGCTGGCAGTGAATTTTGGAACACAGCCGAAGTGGCTTTTGTTCGGCGATTGAGAGGCGATAAACGACGAGGCAGAGAAATCTTTTAAGGTCTAAATGAGAGTGCTCGATCGCGAGGAGGATCGCGGGCGGATTTTTTCAAGGAGGGCAATCTGTGTGCCTACTTGTCGAATCTTCCAAAATAAATGTTTCTATACACTCCTTTTTCGGATGATAAACGGAGAATCGTGGCGAGAGATGATTTTGTGAAAATAGCCACGACAGGCTCTCTCTCCTGAGAGGTCACATTATTTATATTACGACGAAATTTATTTGGAGACAAAATTTTGTGTGATGTTCATAAAAATTTGAGGAAAAATTCGAATAGGCGTACGGAAGGCGCCGTAAAATAATGCAATACGTATCACGAGAATAAAGTATGATATGCGTTTGTTCCAGAAAACTCGATTCTCACTGCGCATTTAGTATTAAACCTGCGATCCTAAGCTTTGTCTGTGCAATTTAAAAAAATACGCACGACACACACTTGAGATGGAGAATGAGGATCACATTTACATCTACTATAAATGTGCGATGAGAACATACGGGTTAATATGTGTGTACGGGATGACCCAAGAATCACCGGATGATCTTCCAACTACATGTACTAGAGGACCAATTTCGAAAGATATTTAAAAGTACAAGGCGTTAATTAGCATCGAAAATCACGATGTTAATTAGCATTGAAAATTGAACATTCCTGACAAATTTAGACTTTGAACATGTAAATAATAAAACCTTATTCCTTAATTGATTTTATCTTAACTGGACTTTACCTTGACTATCTAAATTTAAAGTCAATTAAAAAAATTTAAAGTTAAATTTAATTACGTCAGTAATTAACGTTAATAAATAAAAACATGCGAGAAACGTCGCTAAAACGGGAGTCATTTGCAAATTTATCACGAAGGCTGTAGCTGGAAGGACAATCGGTGGAGAGAGATCTAGAATATGCTAGATAAATAACTACATTTCGATAAATAAGAGAAAATGAGCAGCTGCAAGATTTGTGTGTAACTTGAAAGAACAGTGGCAATCTACAATTGAGTGTAAACCGTATATTGTTTTGTAAAGCAATTTGTGAGCTTTTGTCGAAGAGGGAGGGAAGGCTCGAATAGTCGCTTTTTGTAGAGCGAAGATTACTATTCAGTATTTAATATAATTGTTCCTTCTTGCGAATTCTGCGAGGGGATCTTATCGTTGTACGTTGTAGGTGAAAAAAATTCATGTGCATTCATATTACGTCACGCATTCAGATACGTGTGAAAATTGTAGTGAATTTTAATTTCCGACAATAATTATATACAATAATAATTTCCTGTATATACTCACACATATTTGTGTACCCCACTTGACAGAATGCAGGATTTGTAATAGGATTGATAGGGTTCTTGGGTGTTAATTAGGATGTTAATTAGCACGTGAGTCATTGTACATTTAATAACTTGCATTTATATTTTTGTTAAAAGAATGTACGTATTTATATATTTTGCGAAATGAAGCGCATTTATTTTTTAGCTACGTAGTATTTATCGAACATATAAACAATATTGCTCTCGTAATAAATTCGCGTGAGTTTCTTACATGTATTAAATATTTAAGAGTCTTGTCCTTGAGTGCACACGAATTTTATTATTTAATAAGCCGTTTCGTCGAAGTTCGCAGAATCTAGTCGAGAAGAAGCTCAGTGAAGTATTTTTGAATATAATTTATAATAATAGTATTATATACAAGCAAGTACCTGTTTCAAGTAATTCCTATCATATTTTTTTCTTTTCAATTGAATTGATCTTGAATTGAATCAATTGTCTGTGCGAGGCACAGCACGTATTGTCGCACGACGTCATGTTCAATCCGTAGCTAGTGTCAATTCGAAAACAACGACTTCCGGTTTGCACACTAGTCTAGCTCAAACGTAGCTCAAACTTGGACGGATTCGGTCCAGAGAAAAGACAGGAGCACCGAATAAACGAAAACGAAGCGCAAACTATATATTTGAAACGCACGAAATGTAAACACGTAAAATCACAATTTAGTCACCTCGAGGCAAGTTTAACCACCGATCTCGAACGGTTCCTACATTATAAATTACTCACAGTGCGCACAAGCAGTAATTAGATATTTAGATAAATAACTAATTAAATGATTAATCGAAGTCGACCATACAAATTGACACCGAGAAGACGCGCATATCTTGAGTATCTTGGATAATCGTTTCCTTTTTCACAATGTTATGTTTGCATAAATAAGTTCTCTGTTTTAGATAGATATATCTTAGCGATTATTAATTTTGATACCGATTGATGTGCTTTAGCGAAAGTTACTTAAAACAGTTAAATCGCGATTTGAATCAGTTGCACGCGAAAAAGCATTTATACATGATATTATATTAGGTTGAAAGTTTATTATTTATGTTATATCGTTATACGAATCTAAATAAATTTCTTTTCGTACGATATATTCTCGTTAATTCACACGTTTTTGACATCAATAAGAAACGAGACAGCGAAGTCTGGCTGTAACAAGGAAGTTCTTAATTACATTGTTAGGTTTATTAACAATTGGTGCTGCCTGTAACAATTGGTGCTGCTGTACGACGTATGTAAGATGTGTGTACGTCGACGACGAACTCCTGATTCGAGCGGCCAGTGTAGACCCGAATATAAGTACCAAACATTAGGTTTATGTAGACAGCGAAAGGATAATAACGCGAGAGAATAACACACGCTCGAGATATATCTGTGGCGAAGTATGTGATAAGTAAATGTTTCTCGAACATACCGTCGATGTTACATTCCCTCGATGTACGCGAATCGGGATGACAATCGGGAAAGTGCTGAAAAGCTGTTATTTCAAAATCAATGGAAGAAAATTAATTGTATACTACCATGCAAAAGAAACCCATCATTTTTATGCACATAATGCAAAAAATATACATTTAATGATCTTATGAAAGTAAACATTATAAAAGAGCAGAAAATTGGAATTGCTCAATGTTCAATATATGTTCAGAAGATTTTAGCATAAGCGACTATTTTCATAAAAAGAATTTATCTGAAATTCTTCGAAGACACAGTTGCAGTTATTAATGTTAAAAAGTATTTAATTGTTTTCAAAAGCGCATCAATGATTGTGCAAGTTCAGATGATCATTTCGAAAACATATATCACTGCACCATGCAACTAACTGAATTGTTGGTCCTTTCTTATTAATTTTTCCAAGTTCACATATGTATTTTTTTTGCACTATAATATTCCAATGAAAATGATGGATTTCTCCTATAGTATAATATTTAACTACAGAGGAGATTTGTTTCGACACTACTAGCCAATTTTATTTAAATTAAAATATCACGACGTTTCGACCATAGATTTTGGTCCTTCTCAAGTGATTAAATTAAAATTAATTGTATGGATCATACACAATTACATCTAATGGAAATGACAATGTTCCAAATATGTCAAAAGTCCAGAGAAATATGCAAAGTGTCATAGTTAAATAAAAATGTAAAGTAAAATAGTCGTTATATAAAATTGAGGTACACGAAAAAAAAAATTTGTTAACTTGACTAAATTTTTCAACTAAATAAAATTTCTTCAGTTCAAGTATTTATTTATTTAAGTTAAATTTATAAACATTTGAAAAGTAAAGTTCAAGTATTATATGTTTAAGTTAAATAAATAAATACTTGAATTGAAGAAATTTTATTGAAAAATTTAGTCAAGTTAACAAATTTTTTTTCCGTGTAGTCAAAAATTTTTTCGTACACAGAAAGTAAGTCACAGCGCACGAACGGTGAATCCAGTAGACTTGTCATTTCCATTGGATGTAATTGTATATGATCCATACAATTAATTTTAATTGAATCATTTGAGAAGGATCAAAATCCATGTTCGAAACGTCGTGACATTTTAATTTAAATAAAATTGGCCAGTAGTGTCGAAACAAATCTCCTCTGCGGTTTATTATTCACTGGCGAAGAATATTCATCTCTTACTTGCGTATAATATTTAATTCATTTCATTCTGTCTACTCTCATTACAATCACATTACAAAATAGCAGTTATTTAGTTTCAGCGACTTCTCGATTGTCACCTTGTACCTACAACCGTTTCTAAAGTGACTCGACTCAATCAATATTTTTGCCCGCCCCAAATTCAACGATGGATACGAGATGTTATTACTTATTCTCTCGGCGATTGCCCGTTGTCAGTTTCTAGATAGCACGATGATTTGTAAATAGTAGCGTGTACGAAGGTCATGATACTCCCATAATGTAAAGAGAAAGAAACACGTCACCGCATGCAACATTGAATATGTCGATCGTGGTAGATAATAAGGCTACGCGAGACAGTATTCGCCTCGACGAAACGTGAAATCGGTTCAAGTTCAATCGCAGCTCCGAAATAGATGTTATTATTCGGCTCATAATGTCGGAAAATCGATATCGAAGTCGGAGAATGTATTCAACGTATATATTCAATGCACAATATTGTCCGACTAGACTTTACGTTCGAAATTGTAGTCTTGACGCAACCGATTTTGAGATCAATTGTTCCGACGTAACGATTATTTGGACCGGCTTCGCGTATCGATTACAGGAATCAGGTACTATTTCGCACAGCTCTAGTAGATAATGCATTCGAATCAATACTGAAAATTTGTAGATAAAAACGTGACAGGACACGTGGCTCGTTTGGGCGCAAACGCGCTCATTATTTTTTTTATCGGACGTCGCCTGCACTCAGCGAGCCGCGATTAGTGCCATAATGTCGTAAGATTGTGAAAATTAATCAAAAATCGTGTCGTTGTCTTAATCGTTACGTCCACGCACATCAATTTTCCGCAGTTAAATGCGGCGGAAAGTTCACGCAAACATAATTCTACATCATTTTTCACATATACGTTTGCGCATATGAAAGTTAATTACGACGTGAAAACTATCGTCGAAATGTAATTGCACGCGTAAAATTTTTTTGACAAAAAAATTCGACTGTTTCTACAAAGGCTTGCGTACAATATTTATTTTTTTTTTACACGATGAATCGCGACGACGAGGCCAATTCCATTGTGGCTTGTTTTTTTCCCTAATAATATCGATATTAGGTATAAGATGGAATTGCCGTGGTTTTCGTAACTTTTCAATCTTGCGATGTTCTATTGAGCGTAGTAACATTAAGTTTCATGTGTTCATACATTTATAATTATGTTTATGCGCATTCCTGACCTAAGAAATAAAAACGAACACTATTCTTAATTTTATTGATTTTTTTCTTGACTTCCCACCACTCCTCTGAAATGCGAGAATCACCAAAACAGATGATGGATTTTTTATTTCGAGATTGCAAAGCTACGGTTGAAACGTACACGAAATGTACATACCATTACAGCGCATCATGCATAACTTCTAAAGAAATACACAGTGTCTGTAAAAAATTCCATTCATAATGAAAGACGGTAAAGCAGCACAGAACGGGATGACCAGCAGAATAACGCGAAAACGCAAAAAATTACACAGGAGAGTTATATTACTTATACAAAGCATAAAGAGCATAAAAAATTTAAAGCAAACACGACAGCTTACAATTGTTGTTAAAGCCGAATAAGTACCGAACATTAATTCGTAAACATTTAAAAACGGAAAGAAGTATTTGACCAGAAAAGCGATTTAAATTGGTTCTTTAAAATATTTGTTTAAGGTATGTGTGTTATCTTTCAATAACCAAGTACCTCATTAAATATATCAGTTTTTCTGCGAAAATTTTAATTTTCGCGATTACATTATTAATGGTGGATAATACATAGATAGACAGTCTACTTTTAGTTTCTAAAATATACAAAGAACTGAATCACAACGTTTGTAGCGATATGAGAGATAAGTGATAGCCATTCTTTTGAGTGAAAGCCATCCGGAAAAAAAGGAGACGCAAGAGAAATCATTTATTTATAAATATTCAAAAGATACATAGAAGGGAGATACACGGTAAATCTGACTCCTATAATTTATATAAGATCATATCGACGCTCGATAACGCTACAGTTCATTTTTCACGATTCCGCATATAAATTTCATAAATTTTATTGGAAATTTGCAACGTCTCGTGTACATGAATATTCCTTCTATCCGCCGGGGCGAAGGATAAATGTCAAAGGTGGTAACACGACTCTCACGTCAGGGGAAGTGAGTTTAATCACGGTGAGAGAGATTCACAGATTCGCGAAAGTATACAGGGTGACAATCATGAGGTTGCTGAATAACTTATTTCGTAATAAAAAAAATGGACAGAATGAAATAAATTAAACACTGTTCTGCAGGAAACAAATCTGTTACTTTTATTAGCATATAATATGTGCTGAAGAGAGAATATATACATTTATAAACTTGTAAAAATAAATATTAAAAAGAAAACGAAAAATTGCTGGTTGCATTACTGGTTCAGATTCATTACGATCAGATTTCGACATAAGTCATTTCTGTAAAAGGGATTTACTTGGAATTCTATGAAGGCACAATTACAGTTATTACTGTTAGAAAGTGCTTTTAGTAGCTTTCAAAAGCCCCTCATTGTGCAAGTTCAGATGGTCATCCTTGCAACCAACCGAATTGTTGGTCCTTTTTTTATATTGATCTTTACAAGTATATATCGAGATTGGGAAAGTTACTTTATAGAAGTAATTAGTTACTGTTACAGTTTTTTTTCTGAAAAAAATAACTAGTTACCGTTATAAGTTACTGACTCTGAAAAGTAACATGTTACAATTATAGTTACTCAAAAAGTAACGAGTCGTTACTTTTCAGTTACTTTTCTGTTAATTTCTTGTAATGTTTATATATGCGCGCATTGTTATTTTAAATACAAGAATTTTACATTTCTAAAAATTTCTTATTAAATTATTTTACTTATTGTACTAAACATTCGATTGTATATTATTTTATTTTATATAGTAAAACACAATTATTTTTAAGAACTTGAAATTAAAATACATTTAATATGTAAACTAAATTAATAACACAGGACCACAAAAAAAAATTTGTGAAAATCAACTGGGATCAGAGTAGGTGATTTTTATAGATTTTGGGTCGCAAAAAACAATGCTGCTGGCCAAATTACTTTATCACGTCACAATTTTGAGTTAATTGCAGTTAAAGTTGCAAAAAAGGGCTATTTTAGTGAATTTTGACATATTATAACTACAGTATGTAACATGTTGGAGAAGTTTTATTGCAATCAAAGTTAAGCACATGGTTAGGACTTTAAACCCTTAAAAGGAATTTGTTGTGTCGGTTATGATTAAAAATTTCAAGTGATTTAATACATTTCTTCGCAATTTACAAAAAACTTAGACGTGGTGGACAAAAATGGCCAACGGATTCGACTTCAGCTACCCAAAATACATATAGTACACGTGATCTAGTTTGTGTCAATTAAAAAAAAATTTGTGGTCCTGTGTAATTTATAATAAATTAATATATACACTTGAATAAAAATTATGGGATTAATATTTTTCAATTAAAATGTTCGCCAAATTCAAACAGTTATAAATTTGTAAAAAATCATTGTAAACCAATGGTGCGGAGCTTGTTTTAAAGTTTCAACTTTAATGTTTATAAAGTACGAGGTATACTCGTAGGTATTCTCGAAGATGATTTATCACTAAGCACTTCATTCTGCTGAACGCAGTCTATATGTTGATAAATAAGCTTGAAATATATAAAGTAACTATAAAAGTAACTATTAAATTAGTTACCAAAAAAATGTAATTAAGTTAAGTTACAGTTATATATGGAAAGAAAGGAAAAAAGTAACTCTAACTGTAATTTCGTTACAAGTAACGAGTTATTTCCCGACCCTGGTATATACATCCTTTTTGCACTAATAAAAATGATGGGTTTCTTCTACAATACAGCGTTTAATTAATTTCATTCTTCCCACTCATTACAAAATAACATCCATTTAGTTTCAGTAACTTCCAGATTGTCACCATATACGTACATTAATGTATGCTTTGTAGGAGCACCGGAGCGAAGTGTCCTCATGAGTTAATAATGACTAATAGCGCGGCGGCAAATGAAGCTTGACAGATGCAGGCATGCATAGGACGATTTGACGACTCCATCGCATGTCCTGCGTGTCTAATGTAAGCAACGGTAAGCTTCAACAGACTCTCGCATGTATTATCGTGTGTGCGTCGACGTAGCGCGTATCACTCGGATCCTATTTCCGAACTAATTCGCGTTTCGGTACGTCCACTTTTGGACTCGCGTTTCATTGAAATCCATCCACACCGAGATAACTCAATAGTGTCTGATAGCGCGGAGGTATTTAACATTTAATATCACTTAGCATATTTCTCAGAACTGCGGGAGCGAGACGTTCCGATTCTAACGAAATAAATAGGGACTCAATAAACATCCCGTACATGAGTACGTATAGTACATAGGTAAATACACGTGTTTACCGACGTCGCGTCGTTATCTGGGTCAGTTCAGGTCGTCGAATTTCGGGACCATTCGGAGGAAGATCTCTCTAAGCGTTTTCGCTGTGAAAGAGAACTCCTTCTCGACTATTTATTACGTGCAGTAGAGAAACCCACCTCTGTGCACTCGTCTCAAATAAAATAGAAATAGAAATAACTAGCAGACTCTAGATCAGAGCCAGCCGAGCGAACAAAATCTACGAAATTCCCGCTTGTCTCCAAACTCTCGCCGCTAAGTTAAATTACCCGAATATTCTACGGGGTAGAAACAGTTCCAACATTTAATTGCGTAAGTATTTACCAATGCTTTTTGCCGTTGTTGGCCCGCAAGTGAATTTATTCGTAGATTCGTAGGAGCGTGGATTGCGAATGTAGAAAAAAAAGCAAAAGTGCGAGCGAATTAATGCGATGGAGCATACGGATATATTAGAGACCATTTGTCCCGGAATACAAGATAATGCTGCACATTCGTGTGTTATATCGCACGGCCGGACAAGCGTTTGCATCTCGTATATTTAGCTCTCTGTGCTTATAGAGAAGCACACATTCCGCCGTTAATGGCCAGTCGATTAAACTTCGTCGACGTCCGCTTTCATTTTTCACCGCGCCGTTTCTTTCTTAATGGAGCGGCTTGACAACTCCGGGTCAAGTTTGTCGATCCGTCATCCTGAAGGTGCGCTATCGCGAGTCCGCGATTCTCCCTCGAAAATCGGTATAAACCAACTTTTGCCCTGCGACGAGAGTGAATTTTTGAGTTTGAGAAACGAACTGTTGCTGCGAGCGCGCGGTGAGAAATCTGCTTTGACAAATGATCGTGGCCTGGAACGTGCTCAATTTGATGTACCGCACAGAGGAATCCTTTCACAATTCTTCCCAGGTTATAGAACTTGCGTCGAGATTAAAAATGTTTGGATCGTGTAGCAGGTTGCATATTTAATGGTTCAATTTTCGGTTAAACGACTCGTTAATATGTAATCGCACATTCGAAACGACATGCATCATTAATTTTCTTTTCTCCATGCGATAAAATTCAAAGAGACAGTGATATTAAACCTGGAATATTTTAGTTTACGTTTTTGGCGCAAACGTAATTAGCGAAATGAAAGATCAAATAATTGGCGATTTGTACGTAAGCGATAGTCGTATATTAAAGCAATTATATCTGTTTATATTCATGATTGTTTACACAGTCGATGACATTAGAGAAGGAATAATTTAATTACACGGCGAAATTAATGTGCGAATAAAGCAATAAATTACATCTAATTATTGCGATATTATATTGCATGTGCCATAAACTCATTGAAATTCAAACGTGAAACTTTTTAAGTTTCGATATTAGTGCTAATGCGCAGGATGATCATTTCTAATCGTATCACGATATTCTAATGGAATGTCTGCTCATTCGAAATCGCGAAAGGACTTCGTGCGGAAGTTGAAATTGAAGCTGTTAGCCGCAAAGTATGGCATCAAAACCAAAAAGGTGACCGAAATCGACGAAGTTTCGGAAAAAAAATTCAACTTGCCTTTTGGGAACTTTTAATAGAACACCGGGGAATCGAACCGGAAGAGAAACTTCAGCAATTTTGCGCAAAAACTGCGCTGTCGTAAAAGAAAGGATAATTATAACGTCTTCCCGCAAACAAAGTTCATCTTTTCATCAATCGATGAGAGAGATTTATATTTATACTACTTTAAACGTACATCTTATTATTTTAACGAGTCCGTTTTAAAGAACAAGACGGGACAAAATGTCAAAGCATTGTCTCGCAAGCATTATACTGCTTGTTGGAATTCTTATTCATAATCTTCATTAATTTTATGTACCTTTGTCCTTGTAAAACTTTATATAGAGTAAAAGAAAACGCTTTATCTGCTATTACATTAGAAAAAAATATATTTTCTGACAGTTTGAAAAGAGAGAATTGATTTATTAGCTGCTAAAATCTATATGTAAACTTTTGTATAAAAATCGACTCATTAGTTTTGATGTAACATATTCAAATTTTGCGCATACAAAAGTAATCGCAAAATAATTGCAAGCCGATTCACAATTATAGACACTCAACAAAAAACGAATTTTTTACAATCCTTAATGATTGAAAATAATCTTGAAATACGTGTTTATATAAAATATGCGTACAAAAAAATATGCAGTTTTTTTTAGAGGAGATCCGAGAATTTCCCTTCACGATTGTCTTATTAAATAGCATCCACTTTTAAAAAAGCCGTGTAAGAGATTTTATTGTTAATGCTTTTCCGCGGTGCTAATTAGTTTTCTCATTGCGCTTATACTTCGTGAGCAGTTATCGCGAAAACCGCATAATTTTACAGTTTACATATTTGTCACATATATACATATAGCTGTCATCGTGGATAAGAAGGTTACAAGTTGTATGAAAATAATTTCTTTAATATTTTTTTTCGGAATATATTGTTATTGGTCAAGTATTAAAGATGTATGTAAGTAATTGTATTCATGTCACACGACACAGCTCGTAGTACGAAGTAGACAAAATAGCAAATACGAAATATATTAAATCATTTTTACAAACGCTTGGACTATACAGGGTGAGGCACCTAACTCGACCACCTTCAATTACCCGTAAACTATTTGTTATATAAAAAAATGTTTCAAACAAAAGTCGTATGGTATCAAGTGGGATACGTGTATCACTCTCGCTCATTGACCGACTACGCACTTGTATTGATTGTGATAGACAACATTTTGACCATTACTTACATTAAAAATTTAAAAGTATCTCAGTAATTACTGATTTTTGAATCCATATACCTTAATAATTTTTTACTCAGTGTTCAATATTCTTTCGAATTGCAGGGTCAAATGTTACATATTCCATTTAAAAAACTCAAGGTGACCTTCATATCTCGACAAAAAAGGAAAATAACAAAAAACTAATTATTATACCGCACGTCCCCCTTGATATGACTTTTGTTTGAAACATTTTTTCATGTAACAAATAGTTTACGAGTAATTGAACGTGGTAGAGTTAGGTGCCTCACCCTGTATATTGTCAAACCGTACAAGAACGGCAATTTAGAAATAAATAAGAATAAATAGCGCGCGCGTCTGTACGTCTACTTATTACACACAGAAAAAAAATGCTGTTGCTTCAATTAAAGTCTACGTCACGGGCTGCCACAAACATAAATAGTTCATTCAATTGTATTATGATTGGACCAAATATTTACATTATTAAAAGAATAATCTAGATGTTTGGTCCAATCATAATACAATTGAATGAACTATTTATGTTTGTGGCAGCCCGTGACGTAGACTTTAATTGAAGCCACAGCATTTTTTTTCAGTGCAGAAACTTGATGTAATTACAAAAGGCAAATAATGGATACACACATAATATTTGAAGTAGAAAAGTGCCGAATTAAAGAGTCATCCGTAAAGTAGTTCTGTTCGTGGGGAGAGGAATGTCCGGAAACAAAAAGTTCCGAGGGAATCGAACATCTGCGACAAATTACAGAGTGGTATTGCAAGAAGTACGGCCGGATCTTTGTCCTTCGAAGGGAGAACGCTCATTAGGGAGCCTGCGGGAGCAGGTTGGCGCGTGACTGGCATGCCTCGCAGGATTAATGC
This sequence comes from Aphaenogaster floridana, assembly GCA_003063835.1. Lineage (NCBI taxonomy): Eukaryota > Metazoa > Arthropoda > Insecta > Hymenoptera > Formicidae > Aphaenogaster > Aphaenogaster floridana. The sequence goes on from NJRP01000366.1 coordinate 176,877, forward strand.
CAATTTAATACATATTTCCGTGGTCGCTACAGGGAACGCGGCCATTTTTCCTGCCCGTTCGATCTATCGCAGATAGTGGCACTCGCTGTCGTCGGGTGGCCTCGATGGACGCCTACAGCGCGGCGGGGTGTGTGCGTTCTATCTAATAATAAATAAATAATGCGCCACGCGCCATCCGGGGCGCGGCAAATCGGATCAACGAACGGCCGGATGACTCCCTTTTTCGAGACGAAGCCGATAATAAAAGGCCACGATGGGCAAATAGAGGCAAAAGGGGGCAGAGCGGATCGCGGGTTTTTTTTTCTATTTTTTACCCTTCCCTCTTTTTTCATTAGAGGGAAAAATATTTTATAAAAAAAAATGTTACCGGCGGTCTCTAGGATCTGTAAAGAGGCCTCTTCACAGAAGCGTTTCACGCCCGGCGAGTTCATCGTCAGGCTTCATCCTGCGGATCGATCGGGCGTACGCTCAATCGCGTCCACGTCGGCAAGTTCTCCGAGAGCCTCCCTTGTTTACACCCTTCCTCCTTTTTGTTCCTACCGTCGCGTAAAAAAAAAGTATGACGCGTCCGTGTCCGCGCGCGCACGGGCGACGCGTTTTAAAGATAAAATTATCTCTCTACCGTATTACGCCGCAGCTTTGACCGAGCGAAACAAACATGTCTTCGGTGCAAATATAGATATTATTTTCCAGATATTTTTATAATCGTGCTAGAAAGCCTCGTTTTTCTCTTTTTGAAAGCCTCCGTATTTCCTTTCTGCTTCTTTCTACTTTTCTTTTTTTATTTTCTTTCTGCCTTTGTATGTGCAAATTTAAAATGTTACGTCAACACTAACAAGTTGATTTCAATATACATATAAATCTAAAAGATTGCTATATAAAATAAAAATACAGAGCATGTTAAATGAATTAAAATATTTTGCAATTATTGCTATGTGTATTTTTGCTGCTATGCTGTTTTTTTTATTTTCACTTCATTTCTTTTCATATAAAAGCGCGTTTCAAAATTATTTTCAATTATTATCTGACAAAAATTGCTTCGTTTCGTTAAATGTTTAAATTTGTGAATTTATTTGCAATCATCTTGTAATCATCTTTGTACGTACAAATTTGAGATACGTCATATTAAATTAATTATATGTATATACTAAAAAAAAAATACTTGTGAGATGCATTTGGTAATACCTTTTTTAAAGTATTTGATTATTATTACCGATTATAATAATAATAACAAAACATTTTGTAATATAAAGCTTAAAATTGTCAGACTCGTAATTTTGTTGAGAATGGCTCTAAAATGAGCCGAAACGTCCTTTGATTGTATTATATATTTTAATTTAATTGTTAAATTTGCGCACCGTTATCTGCGTTTGACTCTCATTTGCCTTCATTGTTTTATTTTTTTGACCTTTTCGAGAGTCCGTTAATTTTATATCATTTTGTATATAATAATTATAAACATTTGTAAAATAATTATAAAAGAGTAATCTTTGTTTAATTGAGCCAACTAAATTATGTAATACTTATTATACGTTTAGTTGAAACTATTTCATCAAGGTGCTTGGCAACATTAACCAAGCCTGGATTTTTATAACCAAGCCTTTCTTTCTCAGTGTATACATATATATATATTTAAAAAATTACTATAGAAAATGCAATACAAATACTGAAAGAAAATACAAAGTGCACCTCTAAGAATTAATTAAAATACTTTGCAATTATTCTTATGTATTTTTGCTGTTTCATCGTTTTCTGTTGTTTTCTACGCTTTGCTCTTTTCTACACGGTAAACTTCCACATCGTATCGTGTGGTCAATCGATCCGTCTGTCCATCCATCCATCTGATCGCGTTCTAAAAACGCATCGCACTCTCGCGCATTTCTGCCTTTGTTTAGCGCGACTCTCCCTCGATTTTCTCTCTGTTATTCCGTTGAAACTTTCCTCTTTCCTCACCCGCACGATCCTCGAGCTGGAAAACTTAGATGCTCGACCGTTTCGTTTTGGCTCGTACTGCACGATTTCGCGCGCGTGTTCTCATTTCCCTCTCCTCTCCTCTCCTTTCCTTTCTTCGCCCTCGCCATGCGCCGATTTAAAATTAGCAGTCGTAAGGATTACATCTAACGTACGCTGCGTTACGACTTTCGATATATCCAGTAAAGTAACCGCCGCTGATTAAACGACTTTATTGGCAGCGGGAGATACGGCTTTGCCTCGGATTTTCTTATCCTTGCCTTCAACACTTCTCATTTATGTACTTTCTACTTTACGTTTTTCCGTCGGTCGTCTGCTGACGCGGGAAAATTTTTTGCTTCCCGTTTTTTTCATCCGCGCGTTTTCTCCCCCTCTTAACTTCCATCGCAAATCTCTCTTATTCTCAATTTCGATATTCGGTTTCTCGCATGTTTTTCCTTGCTCTTATTACACGTCGCTTTTTCCTCCCGATTTTTCTCTTATTTCGATCCCATTCTCGATTCATTCACCGTACCTTCGAAATCTTTTTCTCTCATTTTTCACCAGTGTCTCGGAATAAGCAATCTCTTCCTCTTAAAACATGTAGGATTCTATTTTGCTCTTTTTGCGCTTCGGCAACGTAAATGAATGTTCCGTAAAAAATGTTAAATTTATTTCGAACAGCTCCTACCTCGGCCTCGGTCCCAATCAATCCGCGACAACGCCCATTAAGCTGTCCTTCATATTTTATTCGATTCATTTATATTTCATACGAAGACCTTCCGTATCACGCTTACCGCTAGATCTATATCAAAAAGTAGATGAAAACAAACAATATTTCACATGATATTATTCCAAGATATTTCTGTTTGCTAAGAATGTTTCACTTTAGTATTCCTGATATTAAATAAAAGATAAGAGAAGAAATATTTTCCAATGAAGAAGAGACTCCTCGTCTTTCCGAAGCAAAAAATGCAATATGTGCATTTTGATGAACACATTATTTATTAATAACGTTTTTAACTTTTTAACAAAAAATGATAGAAAAGATAATTTAAAAAAAAAAGAGAAAGATAAATCCAATGAACCAATGAACCAATAAAAAATGATAGAAAAGATAATTAAAAAGAAGAGAAAGATAAATCCAATAAACCAATTTGCTGCGGTCTAATTGTTAATTTTGAAAACTAAAAAGCCGCAATTCCACAATTAACTTTTTTCAGAGTTGTCATGCGGATTACGTAATCGCTTTATGTATTCGCGGCATTTGTGTAAAGTCAGTAAAGAAACAAGTCAAACAGTAAGCTGTTTACGTATCCGTTTCCACAGAAGGAAATAGAGAATGCAAAGAGGCAAATAATGCTCGATTTGCTTTTCTGTTGTCTTGGCGATTTGCAGCGTAGCTGCAAGCTACCATCTCATTCTGCTTACATTGAACGGATATCGTCGATGGACGCATTCGGTTGTCTCTCCGTCAACCATCTCATGAATATTTCCAATTGCGATTATAAGCGCGTATAAATTGGCTTCCTTTAGGCGATTTATCGATGCATTATCCGCGGGGCAAACGGAGTTTGCCGGACACGAGCCGGTTTCCAGCTAAATGGAGCGCCTCGGGAAACCGAAGGATTCACGCTGCGAATCGAAAAAGCGTGGTAATAGAGGCGAACAGAGGTATTTACTTTCCTCGTGCTGCGTCTAAACTTGTTTATATGTCGATTTGTGGGTCGCGGACACCTTCCGCGAAGAGATCCCGGTAAAAATCCGCGGCCGAAGAATTAAGGATGTATCGGAGGTACAATCTTAGACAAAAGTGCATGAAATTTGAAATACTTGAATATCTATGCCTTACACATAATAAATCTAGATGTAAGGAACTCGAACGATAGTTGGAGTCTTATTTTTACTCCTAGAAAGATATTTCCAGCATTATTTGCAGTTTTTTTCATTTATGAGCTTAAACTTTTGACAGCGAAAATGCCAATTTTCTCAAGTTATAATTTATTTCTTTAAAACAGTGTAACGAAAACAATTGAAACTTGGCAGATATTTTCATCTATCCGTATACTAGATGTACAAAAAGATTGAAAACATTGGTACTATTTCTTCAACATTTTTTCAGCTGTTTTATCCGTCAAGATCGTCTCTTTCCATAAGAAAAGGAGAGAGAGAATGTCAAATCAGTGAAAATAAAAATCGTTATAACTCAGCAACCGTTTAGTGGATTCGTTTAAAAATTTTTGCAGCACACCAGGAAGACTAAAAGAACAATCTCATAAATTTTTATCGACTTCGTACTATTTTGAAGATAGGTCCAATACATCCTTAAACGAGAGATGACGTTTTCTCTTTTGGGAGCAAGTGCGCCTGCAGACAACACACGGCAGAAATTCCTTCAACGTGTTAGTTGTACATTTTGCGAGCAGTAAACTATTCTAATTAAAGGGATGCGTTGTCAGAGTAACGGATTGTTTTGGTAACTCAAGTTTCAGTAATACAAGTAGAAAGTATAAGAAGTAAAAAAAGAAGAAGTGTAAGAAAATGTAAGAGAACAGTCTATTTCGATGTAAAGCTTTTTTACAACGAGATATTTAATACAACAAGGAAATACTTTTCTTCGCCAATAAATAAAAACAAACAAACAAATGCGTAATTCAAATTGACCTGACTGGCCAGATATATTTAATAGTGCACTACGTTTCGACCGTAGGTTTCGGTTCTTATCAAGTGCGTCGATACATTAGTAGGTACAGTGAAACACATTTAGATCTATAACATATGTCCAAGTACATCATCTAAAAGCAAATAAAAATAAATTTGAATAATGAGCGACAACAATAAAGATATTTAATGCTATAATTTAGATAATTTTGAAACGTTTAATTAAATTTTGACACAGAACAAAGCATTCTGTGTATATACAAGAAATATATTTTGTATGATTATGTGCAGCGTATTATAACGATTAAGCCAAGATTAAGAATGATTGAGTCAAGTCAATTAACTTACTTATAGTTAACTGAATCGCGATTTATGCCGATTTTCACATACGGATGCTTGTATCAATAAATTACTAACTGCATAATTAATTATTAACTCCATGACTGCAGTAGCTTATTGAGATAGTATCGACATAAACAATTAACGCGCCTCGATCTGTGGATACAGCGAAGTGAGGTTCGTGATTAATCGGTTAAGAGAGTTGTAGTTCTCTCATCGGATTGCATTAATAAAGACAGTGCACTTAGGAATAGCACCGCTACAAGAGTCCATTTAATCTATACATTAGCAACAATAATACGATAATTGTTATCGTACCTCGGAAGAAAATACTTGAAAGAGAAGTGATTAAGAAAAAAAGAGAATCGCAACTAAAAAATAATATTAAATCACAAAATTTGTAAGTTCTAATTGTAATATTAGTATAATTATAATTTATAAATATATAATTTTGTATAAAATATAATTTTGAAGATACCGTGCAAAAAATATTCTCGCGATAATACATGAGAGTGGTTGACATATTAACTTTAAATGGAAGTTATACATGAAGTTCGTTTAAACGAAATTATGATTTTATGGCAGCTATCAGAAATGCGTCGGAGATTCTGAGATCGTTCACTTCGACCCAATTGCCATATCGATTTGACACGAAACGACCCCGTGATCGCGATTACGCGATCCCCCGTACGATAACAACGACTGCTACCTGAGAGAGCAGTATGAAACTTCGAACGGGAAACGCCTAGATCACATTTCTATTCGCGATCTTTTCATTCCGCGAGAGAACGCAATTTTTCCTACCTATATTTCCGTTCACGACGCGCAGCACGGTTCAATGATAATATCCATAAAAATAATCAGTATTTTCCAATGAAATGCCGTCGACTAATCAGGACGAGCTGGCAATGTGGCGTACAATCTATTAAAAATAATGTTCTCCAACTCGCTCGCGGCAAACGCAAACGGCGGGAGCGGATAATCGTAAAATGTCAATAAATTAATAAGCCAATCCGCCTTCTTTTTCTCTTTTTAGAGAACGGGGAGAGAGGCGGACACAGAGAGCGGGGGGGAGAGGAAAAAAGAGAGAAACGAGGCTTTTACGGGGCAAATCGTAACTGCGCGAAGACGACGCTCGAGAGCTCGCTCCGCTGAACTTGCGGCCTATTCTCGTAGCAGCCGTTTGCTAATTCATGCGAGGATACTTCGTCGCAACTCTTATTCGTTCCGCTCAGTAAATTGCTAAGCGAATTACTTACGCTCCTGATGAAAGCGAGGCGTTGCTCGGCTGCGCGTTCGATTAGCGCTTCGTCGACCTTATCTAAGTTATCCCTTAGGTGCCGTCAGGCGGCCAGGTGTCTTTACACCTCTCACACCTCATTTCTCGATCAGCCACGGATACACGTGGTCCTCCCTCTCCCGCGTTATTCTCTCGCGCCACCTCCCCTCCCTCCCACCCTCAGCTACCCTTTTTTCCTCCCTTAACGAGGCTTTATAACCACAAGTTCGCGAGCCCTTTGCGATCCCGAGCGTTTATCGGCTCTGCGATATTCACGGGGAATTTAACTCGTGCGTGTTTACGTGGAACGTCCGGCCGCTTTGATCAACGAGCAACCCTTATTGGATACCGTAGAATCGTTTACCGTTCGCGTAAATGGAAACGTTCCGCGGCGCGTCGTTTCCGTTGTAGTCGAAAAGTAAAGCGGGCGGAAGCGCGAGATAAATCGAAACGCTAAAATGCAAATTAAGTATACACAATGCAACGACTACTCCACTTCCGCCCGTCGTCCGCGTGCGCGCGCGCGCGCGCGCGCCTCCGGGGGTTCCAGTTTCTTTATATACTTCTTGATGCTCCACTTTAACTCCTCCATTATGCTCGAAGTAGAATCGACCTCATTTTATCCTATCGTCCCATTCAACCGATGCGGTCGACGCTTCGAACGCCTCAGCGTAAATAGCACAAACGGCACCCCCGTTTTCCCTCTTTCGAGACGGGAATTTATTCGTTCCCGCCGAGCGGGATGCTTTCCGACAATCGAGATATCGATGAAAAATCGGACGATTAATTAAGTAGCGTCTGCGCTTCGCGTCTTCGTTATCCTACGGTCGATTATCCGAAGCATTACATTTCGAATGATCGTCCTGGCTGAGACGGCTCGTCGATCCCGATCGCGAGCCCTGTCAAGCCTTGATGCCCGTCCTCGTCCCCCACCCTTTCTCACCCCTCGCGCTTTCAATCTGCAATTAATTAAAATGGAAGGCTTCTGTTCCGTTTATCCATTGCGAATACCATCACGGAAACGTCACGGTTTCACGTTCATGCGCGGGTGGCGGACATCGGCGTCGGCGGTGAATCGGGCAGGGGGTTCGTAACCCTGAGAGATCACAGATATCGAACTTTTTAATCCCACGAGAGAATCCCACGGAGAACCGCTGCCGCGCCAGCAGTTTCGAGAGAGCGGCTATCGTTCCCGTCACGTATGGACGTGACGTTCCGCCGTGTCGCGCCGCGAGTTTCTCCGTTTCTCCAACACGCCGGACACGCGGATTTTCGCGTAAAAGTCCGAGTCCGATATGATTTTCGAATCGTCATCTGCGAATCAGAAACTGAACGGAATATATTATGCGTGTTTCTTTTTTTATCTGTTCGAGTTAATACCTTCAGCTTGATATCGAATTTTCGATTCTACCCCGTAACTTTTGACTTCGCACTTTAACGATAACGTACTAGGTATGACGCAAAATTTCGTCGTATCTGTCAAATAAACTTGCAAGCCAGTTTTCAACAAAATCGAAGCAAAATTGCTGCCACGAACTTCAATGGTTATGCTCTTTTTTTATCTACAAATAATTTTTTCAATTTTCTTTTCAAAGAACTAAGCTTTCTAACTTTATCAAATCCAAACTTTGACGATGGACGGATAACAAATTTTTTATACTAACTTAATATTAATTATTACGATTATTTTGGAACTGGGAATGTAGAATTATTAATTGTTATATCACTTTTAAATAAAAGAGCTAATGAGTATTTTCCTTTTATACGCAACAATTAATATTTTCTTCAACAGAAGAAAAGAAATTAGTGGCATATTAGTGAATAAAAACTTTGATTACGTGAAGCTTTTGGTAATACATTCAAAATATTTAATTATTTTTATATAAGAAATATTGTTCCGATTATATTCCTAAATAACAGAAGTGGTTAATGCTATTTATCTTTACAGAAAGTAAACTTGCGTGGATAATTCACTTTTACATTATCTGTTCTCTTTAATAGAATTCCAGAGGAAAACTACGTGATTATATAAGCGAAAACTTTATAGGAAGAAATTTAATAATCATTTTAATATGATTTTGTTCGATAAGTTTAGGAATTGCTGTCTAAATGTTATGTGTTTATATATAGGGGAAAGCGGGGCATAATGGGATATAATGGGATATGGTTGATATCTCTTTACAGAGATGCTGCCATGTAATGAAATGTATGGAAATTATTACTCTTAGATGTCTCTACTCGCGTGCTGTTATCAGTTTCCATATTATTTTTAGCTGAAAGATGCTAGAAATTATTTAATGCGTTCGCTATGCTCTCCGCGACTGAGTTACAGTTTCTTTAAGACATTTACATAAGATAAGCAAAGATAAAATTCTATTTTTTATTACCGTAAGTATATTTACGTTATTAAATGATCTTTTCTTGTCAATTTAGTAAAGTGTCTGTGCAATATTGATTGTCTGTGATGATTTATATTACCTAAAGTAAACTTATACATTTCAGGGCATAACGGGACATTTGTTTTATTTTTCCTTTTCATATGATATATCAGAATATATGCTATGTTGTGCAATACATTGTACCAAAAATTTTTACACCACATTTTGATTTTCATTTATCTATATTGTAATAATATTTATTTATATTTTAATGAGAAAAATGTAGGTATACTATAATAAGAAAAGTATAATAATTATTAATAATTGAAAGTGTAATAATACATTTTTACATATTTTGCGTGTTGTAAAAAATCATTTCTAAGAAGTTTTGGACATTAATATTTGAGAAATAAACAAGTTTCATAAGGTATCCCATTATGCCTCGCATAAAATCCATACTAATTGTAAGATTAACTTATGTTTTCGAAAAACAATAATTTCGTCCTTTCAAACTATTTTTTTGTAGTAAAACTAGTATTTTCCTTATAGTGGATATTTCAAAGAATATTTTAGTGCCAAACAAAGTTCATTTATTTATTTTTAATACGTTGTAAACTTATATAAACCTTAGCGTTTCCGTTATGCCCCGGGTTCCCCCCTATCTATTTAATATTAATATCTAATAATAAATTAATATTTATAACTGTATACATATTTATTAAAAAGTATAATAAAAAAATATGAAAGTTTAATGATGAAATATGTCATCTTTTTATAAGAAGATACTTTCGTCAACGGTCAAATCACGTTTAACGTACA
>NJRP01000367.1:7891-30818 GCA_003063835.1 Aphaenogaster floridana
ATCCATCCTTCAACATTCAACATTGCAACGTCTCAGCAACATTCTTTCAACGTTCTGTGCTGTATGGGTAGGAATGTTAAAAATTATTGTTATTTCTGACAAGAGAAACGTGCCGTTATCCGCGTTCCTTTCTGGCGATCCGCGCGAAGAGAGAGAAGAAGGCTTGAGTGCATATACTTGACGGAAATAGAGCTGAGCTTCGCGGGTAAGCAACGCGACGAAAACGAGAATGGTACCGGTGTTTACTCGCTTCCCGCCATTAAGGCGCAGGAAATCGCGCTCGCGCGCTCCGCGGGCGCTCGTTTAATTCGCGCGTCGTAAAGTACCTTGGTTTCGAATGTATATACCGAATCGGGAATCACCCTAAATGTCGCCTCGTAGACGTCGGGACGAAGAACGGGAAAGACACGGCGCCACGCGCTATATGATAGTAAAAACGTTCCCCGACGTAAAGCAATCCGTCTTTTCAATTCTAAATTAATTTCGTATCAATAAGTGGTACGAAATTAATCCTAATTATAAAAAAAAAGGAGATAACGAACATACTAGATAGGTTAACATGTCTCATGTATGCATTTTTTTAGAAATTAATGCATACATGAGTCATAGTTTTTGAAAAATATGTACACGGAGAAAATTTTATATTAAAAATTACTATGTATAGCAGTAGCCGTGGACCATTGCTGGAATTATAAAAATTTTTACTATGTTATTATATTAATAATCATTAAACTCATTTGTGACAACATATGTAAAAATTTTTATAATTCCAGCAATGGTCCACGACTACTGCCATACATAGTAATAATTTTTAATATAAAATTTTCTCCGTGTAGTTATTATATACAGGCGCCCTTATACAACTTTTTTCAAGGGGGGAGGGCAGAGTGTAAATATACTATAGGAGTGCCAAACAAACGTATTTTCAAATATTTTTTCAGGAAATATTTATGCAGATTTTTATTTTTAATTGTATAAATTTCAAACAAAAAATTATCTGGTTGTCAATCATAAAATCATTCTAAATTAAAAAAAGTTAAATCCAAGAGGGGCGCATATGCCCCTTCTTGCCTCCCTCAAGGGCGCCCCTGATTACATAATTAGTCGCAGACTCCGAGAGCGCAGCATATTCGATTCCACAAGTTTCCGGCTGATCACGGTGAGCAGCCGGTACTCGACTCCTCGGCGCGCGAATATATCGAGCAACGGCGAGAAGACGCGACACCGTCCTCGTCGTCGTCTTCGTCGCCGTCGCCGCCGCTGCAAATGACATTGTTTATCCGCCGCGGCGCGGCGGCAAGAAGAGTCGCCCGAAATGTATATACGAGAGTTGTCGTCGTCGGTCGTTTGGCCTGACTCGGTCAAGCACCCTGGTGCGTACCGGTGCTCCGGCGGCCTCCGACGTTCTCGTTGGTCATGCATGCGCGCCAGAAACTACCCCCGCTCGTGTCCGTCGGTCGCGCGCGCATCGCACGTACGAGGGCGACGGCAACATCGTCTTCGTCGCCGTCGCCGTCGCCGTCCCCGTCGTCGTTCGTACATGTGCACGTCGACGACGAGGGAGGGGGACCACGCGTACACATCCGCCGAATGGCGTCAGGAACCGCGTCGCCACGTTACTGACGCGCCGCCGCTCCGCTCGCCGTGTCGCCGCGGATTCGCGCCGCGCCGGCCGCCCTTAGGCGAGCAGACGACGACAGGCCCCCGGCCCCGGCAGGCACGAGGGGTGGCGAGCAGAGAGGACCGTGGCTCCAGTCGTCCGCGTATCGCACGGCGCGCACTTGGCATACCTGCTACATATTGCGCGACGGCCGACCGGCACCGCGACCAGTCGACCCTCGACGATCGGAGAGTCGAGTCGGGTGCCGCCGATCGCGCGACTCCACCATCGTCTTCCTGCAAATCCTGCATCGTCCGCCTGGACCTGTCGTATGAAATACGTAGGGAGTCGGGATCGTCCGCGTTAATCCAAAAACAAAAAGGTTTTGTCACGTGCACGACGCACGATTCGTAGATCGAGGCACTCGAAACCTGAATTCGAAACCTTGTAGCGGGAATCATATACCTTTTCTTTCTTATTCGGCTTTATTTATAGACGGATATAAAGTTTTGCTTTTTAGTACCGATCCACGGAGATTATCGACGATTCATGGATGTTTCGTCGGAAGATATGAGCGATCGAACGTGCATAGAATAAATTAATTTGTCGGGAACGAGTTGCGAAAAAAATGATTTGTTTCCCATTAACAATGCTAGTTGCGAATTATGCTAAGAGCTTTTTTTCCGTGCAACTCGTAATGCCGTCGCGTGAGTTCCGATTCAATGTGGCAAACATGATGTCGTCGTATGTGTTTCAGATACGTGTGTCTCGTTAAGACGACAAAGAACACGCGTGATAAACTTCAGCGGCGCGTTTTACGCGGGATCTTCCGCCGCGCCGGGGATCCCACAATCGGCGGCGTTCTGTACGCCGGCGTGGCACGTGCGCAGTATCTCAGCCAATAGCGGAAAGTCTGTAACAGGTAAGAGACAACGTGAGAGAGTTCAGCGATGACGTTACGAGAATATCCAGAGCGCAAAACCGGAGGACAAATTTTCTGGAGCGAAAGTGGGAGTAAATGAATTGTCGACGATCGAGAAGGGGAACGATATAGAAAATAAAGTTTCCTTATTTTTCTACCCTAAAATTCAAGAATACGTACATACTTGTGATATAATATAAAAAAGAAAGAATCTCTTTTTTTTTAAAGTATAAATGTTATATATTGTGTGAAAGACTCTCACTCATACAACACAGAACATTGCAGCAACATTGCAGTAACATTGCAATATTGCCGAAATATTGCAGTAACATTGCAATATTGCCGAAATATTGCAGTAACATTGCAATATTGCCGAAATATTGCAGTAACATTGCAATATTGTCGAAATGTTGCTGCAATGTTCTGTGCTGTATGGGGCATATATAAAGAAATTTAAAACAATGAAACGTCCGGTGAAATTATTCACCGGACGTTTCGGCGCCGCTTTGAGGGTGCTTCCCCATGCAGGTCGAAAATTCGGAAAACGGAATCTCGGAATCATTCTGATTGGTTAGTCCCATGGGGCTTGTATTGTGCCCCATGGGGCTAACCAATCATAATGATTCCGAGATTCCGTTTTCCGAAATTCTGTCCTGCATGGGGAAGCACCCTGAGCCATCTTCTCAGCTGAAGCATAACAGCACTTATGTATTTCAATTAAATTTAATTTAGATATATAAGATATATAATAAGAAAAAATTTACGCATCGCTAACTTTGACTCTTACAGCCCCTTTCATCATTGTTTCAAACTTTTTTTTAAAAAGGATCACGAGACTCTTTGATCGAAGAAGAATAGAACGTTAAAACGAGGGATTTAGCTCGCGCTGGGGAGATAAATATTTACCGCATTTGGCAGGCGATAATTATGCCGGGGGAACACACGTCGCATCTCTCTTCCTCACTTACGTAAGAGCCGCCGAATAAATTAGCGTTGCCTCAACAATGTCGGATTTCAAATCCGTTTGGTATCGCGCGCGCGGTTGCGTCAGACCGCGGATTGCGGAATGCGTCTCGAAGACAGAGCGATGTAATCGTTACCTGCATACTTTCCGTTAATTGGCGAGCCGTGAGTGGCAGGTGTAAATATAGCAATGCCGCAACGCGATTTGTAAATATCACCGTCTCGGAAGAATCAATTTTCTCCCTATTATCTACGCTACGACGACTGCTGTATTTAGACGCGGCGTGTGCAAATTTAAACGCGCGTGTCGCGAGCCGTATAGCAGCTCTCGCGAGCGATCTGCCGCAAGGCGATGCGTTTTAGTGCCTCAACCAGCAAGGCAGCGAAATTGTTTCAAGTTCAACTGCCGCTCGAGCGGCTCTCTTTCTTTCCTACTTCCGAAAGTTAGTTCTTCCCCATTTTGACGTTAAAATGACGACAAATAACATCTTTGACGACATTTTGACGTCAAAATGACAACAAATAACGTCAGCTTTCCAAGGAGAACAGAAAAGTCAAAATAATGTCTATTTGACATCATATTGACCAAATTATGTCATTTTTTGGTTATGATTAAAATCTCAACCTAAAAATAAAAAAAACAATAAAAAAAGGAGTCAATATAAAGTCATTTTTAAATCATCTGAGATCGAGATTTCAATCATGACCAAAAAATGACATAATTTGGTCAATATGATGTTAAATTGACATTATTTTGACTTTTCTGTTCTCCTTGGGTTGTTACCTGGGTCGCGTAGATCGTTTTATTTATTTCCCTCATCGATATATATTTTTCTTTATCCGTTTATGCACCATCAGTGCGATGCGCTTAGCAACGTGCGTCGTCGGCATGAAAATCGCCGATCGAGGCAACGTCTGGAAGATTAGATTCGCCGCGGTATAATTTCGTATGCGCGCGCGCCTCGGCGTGGTGCAACGCCGACGACGTGTCCTCTCCCTCTACCGTCCTTTCCTTTTTCTCTTCCTCTATCCCGTGCATCTTTCCGGCGGCCCCGGTGCCGATGCACGAATAAAGGTAGCGTCGTTCTCGCCAGCGGTTTCACGCGATACGCCGCGCCGCGGCGACGACGTCGGCGAACGAGACGACGAGTCCGGGCTCGTTCGTGTGCGGGTTATAGCGGGCCAAAGAGGTACGGATGCTGACGCGGCGCTGGGTAGAGAGTAAGAAGAGGAAAGGGGACGGGGAGCGACGTGGGGAGCGACGTGGGGAGCGGTAGCGAGGAACGGGGGGAAGCAGCCGGGACGGACAGGCGCCTACGGCGCGGATCCGAGTGGCGCCAGCGCTAACGTAAGCGTCAGCGTTAGCGCCGGTCGCACGCGCGTCCGGACCGGCCGATATCATCCAGGAAGTTACAGGCCGCACCTGTCCCGTCATACCTCTCCTCGCCCCCCCCCCTTCGTCCGACCCTCGCGCCTGTCGCTTTAGCTTGGCAGGGCCGTCGGCTACGTTCTCGCGCCCGCCGACGCCCCGGCTCAACGTCGACGCAGGTGTTCCGTCAGGCGGCCGACGGTTTTCGCGTCGCGCCAAAGCGGAGGCTTCCGGTGGGGCGGCCTCGCGTCCGGAAAAAAGATAGTGGTTCAAGGGGGGAAACGAAGTGCACGATCGAGCACCGTGTATCCGTCCGGTTATGGTTGCGATCGCACGATAGAAAAAGCGAATTCCGATATAGCCATTGAGAACGAAGCGTTATTACCGCTCGTTCATTAATTTATGACGCGTTGAAAGTTTCGATGCTTTTGAAATAGTTGTAAAAATTATCATATAATTAAAATTTTAATGATAAATAATTAAATTAAAATTAAACACATTTTTATCTGATATCTCTGCCTTCCTTCTTTCTTTCGGGGAACTCGGATTAACTCGAGGTACATTTTGTCGCGCCGCGACTTAAACGCGCGCATTTCCTCGTGGCAACCACTGGCAGAAATATCTCGGCGACGCGGACGCACGGAGGCGAGCCGGTACCAGTGGGTTTCCACGCCCGTGTACACGCCTGTGTCCCTCGTTTTTATGGAACAATCGTTAATCGTATGCGCGACCAGTTGATCGAATATATTTAAATCCGCGAGGAGAGTTAAGTAGGAACACGGCGCCAGCGATGCAGACGATTACGCACCCGAGTCCGTCGAGCGTGCAATGCGTCGCGTCGCGTCGCCCGGAGGTGCCGACCGACCGGGTTTTTCCATTTGCAAACGGACGTCGTTAATGCCAGCCGAATTTCCATAACCGGCAAAAAAAGAAAGAGAGAGAGAGAGAGAGAGAGAGAGAGAGAGAGAGAGAGTCCATGTGCTGTCTGACTGACAGGTGCACAAAACGCTGTTAGCGGCGAGCGTGAACAATGGGGCGCCGTCTCGGTCGAGCGCTTTTTGTCCTTTGTAAATCTGCCGTCAATTACAATGGGCATTCATTCTTCCTTTTTTGTTTCTCACTTGCAAATGCAACGCAAATGAGATACGCTCGATACTATCGATAAGACCGATTACCGCTCGTGGACAGGAGTGCTGAGCTGTAATCGTTTAGCGCCACGCGCGTGCATTTTCTTTACACGGAATATATTTTTATAACATTTTGCCGTTTATCTATCGCCCCCGCCTAAACATTTATCGCCGGCGGCGTAAAATAATATTCTATTAGCTGTAAAGGCTCGTCCAAGTTTTCCGTGACGTTCCCGTCCGTTCTCGCGATTCTACGCAGATACGCGCGCGAGGGAGAGAGAGAGAGAGAGAGAGAGAGAGAGAGAGAGAGAGAGGGGGGGGGGGAGAGAGAGAGAGAGAGAGACGCACAATGATAAACAGCTAGAAGCCCCCGAATGATTGGTCATCCCCAACGTGCGTTCCAACACGTCGCCTCGGTCCATCGGGGGGGTTACTGAAAAAGATTCCGCGCCGGCCGTGCCCCAAGAATAGCCCGAAACGTCTTCGCGCTTCGCGGAAGATGAATTATAGCGGAATCGTGAGCGGGTCGTCCGCTCGCTGTGCCGCCGCTTCGAAGAACGACGACGATCGCTCTCCCGCGGAATTTGGAGCGTTGACATCGGCGCCTCCACGGAGTGGAGTCAGACACTTGAGTCCCGGGATGCCGGGCCAAAAGAATCCACCGCGCTCTCGGCCACGTAAAATTAATGTAAAACGTCGGGCCGTCCCGACCGCAAGGAGGCGCGAAACCGCGAACGGGGCGACGAAAGATAACGGAGATCGCGTCACTCGTTTCTTTCGGCTAAAACTGTAAACTCCGAAAACGCCAACTACATATGTGCGATATCCGCGCGATCGCATGTAGATTGCGTGTATTATAAGAGCAAAAAAAATTTAAAGCAAGCTGCGACATTCTACCTCTCGCTTCGCACTCGCCTTCCAGTTATAGGGTGACCAGATTGCTCGACCAGAAAAAGAGTACATGAATTAAGAGGGGGGAGACTCTTTTTTCTTCAAAAGAATACGTCTGGTCACCCTAAAAAAAGTACAAAGAGTACGTTTTCACGGAAAAAGTAAGAAAAGGTCAAAAGTGTCTGTACTCTTTTTTATGATTCAAAAAGAGTACATGTACTCTTCAAAAGAGTACGTCTGGTCACCTTAAAAAGGAGTACAAAGTACGTTTTTACGGGAAAAGTAAAAAAAAGTGTACAAATTAGGAATTTGCACAGTGCTTCCTCATGAATTTAAAGGGGGAATTTTTTTTCATTTGGTTTGGCTTCCTCATAGAGGAAGCTTTGTGAATCATCTCTAATCTGGCTGATGCTTTGTCCATCTTTCTAATTTGCACCCTTCTAAATTCTTGAGGAAGCACTGTGCAAATTCCTAATTTGCACTTTTTTTTTCTCCAAAAATTCAAAATTTTCTATAAAAAAACCGCTTTCAAAAGAAACCTTCCTTTTTAAATTCTCTATCGATAAAAAAAAAACCCAGCCCATCTCCAAATTTACAGAACTTAAAGCAACCACGTACATTTCTCTAAAAATTTAAAATTTTGTAAAAAGAGAACCCGTATACGGATCATCGCGCAATTCAATAGGAAGCTTCCTTTTAAAATTCTCTATCGATTAAAAAAAAATCAGTCCGATATCTCAAAAATTGCGGAAGTTACAGCAATCACGGACATCCGTACATTAGCACACACATATACACACGCACGCACGCGCACGCACGCGCGCACACACACACGCACGCACACGCGCACGCACACACACACACACACAGAGAGAGAGACATTTTGTAGTAATATAAATTTTCGACATTTTAGAACATTCTAAACACATTGGCATTGAAAACTCAAAAAAAATTTTTTTCACGAAAACAAAGCTTCCTCTATGAGGAAGCAAAAAAGGTAAAAAATATCTGTATTTTTTTTATGATTCAAAAAGAGTACATGTACTCTTCGAAAAAATACGTCTGGTCACACCCTAAAAAAGAGTACAAAGAGTACGTTTTCACGGAAAAAGTAAAAAAAGGTCAAAAGTATCTGTACTTTTTTTATGATTCAAAAAGAGTACATGTACTCTTCGAAAGAGTACGTCTGGTCACCCTACTTCCAGTACTCGCTAAGGCGCAAAAATGCCGCGACTGTTTCCCGTGCGAGAGAGGCCGCTCCTTCGTTTGTGCGCGGCGTGACAACGTCAGCGCGTCGTCAATCATACTCCTCTGTCTCGCGCTGAGCGGCGCCCGAGTATTCTCGGAAAGTCTCTGGGAGAATTCACTTCGCGCGTTTTTCTCGCTTTTCGCGATGATCTTTCTATTAGTCCCGACGTCGCGAGAATTCAAATTAGCCATTCATTACGGCAGCCCGAGACGGCTTCCCGGCCGCGACGTCGCGAATGTTTGTCCCATCTCGCGCATTATTTCTCCAAGTTCCCCGAGACGCAATTAATGCGTGTCGCGATTAACCGGCGCGATACGCAGAATTTCAAGTACCTTAGTCGCACTCGGGCGGATAACGAGCGTGCGCGCGTGTTAATCTCGCGCGACGTGGAAAAGCACGACGTCGTTTACCCACGATAATTGGCGGAAGGCAGTTTACCAGGGCGTTCATTAATAATCCTCTTCGACGCAGCCGCGTGACGGAGAGCGCACGAACATCGCGAGCGAGGACGTTCGTCGAAAACGAGAGGTGACATGGCAACCTTTTGGGAGAGGACGGTTCTTGTCTCATTCTATTTGCGCGAGCCGGACATTCCTATCGTGCTGCATTGTTTTAACGGGCGCCGGTGCTTACGCGCCGACGTCTCCACGCGATTCGGCGACGTACATTTTGAGAACATTCCATGCGCACAACTTGGCGTTAATAATATACCATCAGCAGGCATATTTAACGATTAATTTTAAAAATTGTTATTAAAAAGTGCGACAATTGTACGTCGCGTTCAGTGATATATCATAAAACTGTTAAATATTTATAAAATATTGCAATAATATTTCAGGCATATAACAATGCGATTATTTAGGTTCTTTACGATTTATCTCGAAAGCTAATTCTCTTCTTTAAGTAGTGGAATATTTTGACGAGGAGACATATTACACCAACATTTCGTCCGACGCACAGCACAACGGTCGTCCATCCGTCAGTGCATATTTAATGATTAATTTAAAAAATTATAATTAAGAAGTGCGACAATTGTACATCGTTCAGTGATACATCGTAAAACTGTTTAGTATTTATAAAATATTGCAATAATATTTCCGGCACACGGAGAAAATTTTATATTAAAAATTACTATGTATGGCAGTAGCCGTGGACTATTGCTGGAATTATAAAAATTTTTACTTTGTAAAACAATGAAAAACATAGTAAAAATTTTTAGAATTTCAGCAATAATCCACGGCTACTGCCATACATAGTAATTTTTAATATAAAATTTTCTCTGTGCATATAATAATGCGATTATTCAAGATTTTTATTTCAAAAGCTAATTCTCTCCTTTAAGTAGTTGAATATTTTGATGTCGACGAGGACATATTACACCAACATTTCGTCCGACGCATAGCACAACGGTCGTCCATCCGCTGGTGCCATCGGTGCGATATGTCAAGAATGGCGCCATGCCCCGCGGAGTGGTGGCGAGCATGCAAGTAATTTTCGCGTTTGGAAATAGAACGAAATAAAAGTACGATCGCGCGCGCGATCCTAGGCTGCCTCGCGCCGCACGTTCGCCGTAGCTATCTTACGGCGGCACGCAATACGCACGATTTCATCGTTGGATAATAATTCTAATGGCAAAAAACATCCTCTATATTAAATTAATTTATATTCAACAATTCGTGCTTCCAAAAGCACGAATTTTTTAAATATAAATTCCAATCATACGTTTCACCTTTCGCTCGCAAATTTTGACGTTACACAATTAATTAAAATTTTATTTTTACATTATGAGGATATTGGAGTGCGAGCGCAAGATGATTATTCAAAATTACGACATCCGTTCGAAGAAGGCCTTCATTTGTTTTTCTTACTTATTCCCGCAAAATCTATTTGCCAGAGTAAACATAAGATTGCTGAAGAGACGCCTTGTATTCTCGAGTCGGAATAATTCGTACGTCTCGTTGCGGATATATGGACACTCTCCGCTCTATCCTTCTCTCTCTCTCTCTCTCTCTCTCTCTCTGTTTCTTTCTTAGCGTTTAAGCTAAACGAACTCTTTTTGTTCTCATCATCCGTATACCTTGGGCTAGAGCCGCCTTGATCGACATTTAATTGGGCCGAGACATCCAGGCACCGAGAAACGCAGACGGCCCTGAAGAGTTTACTAAAAGAGCTTTACCAGCCGGAAGGGAGGGCGAGGGGGATTCTCTCTCCGGGCGAGGAACGAGAGCGCAAGAGATGCGGAGCGAAGGAAGAAGTAAAGGCGAAAAGAGAAGATAGAGAGAGAGAGAGAGAGAGAGAGAGAGAAGGAGAGGAATTGCGTTCGCGCGGAGGCCAGGCGTCTGATTACTAGCCAACGCAGGACGCCAGACGTACATAACTAAATAACTTCCTAAATTCTATATCATTTTGGAGCGGGCTCCGACGGGTGAAATAACGCGTCTAGACCCACGTCGCGACTCGTTGCGAAAGAGTGAAAGAGAGAAAGAGAGGGTTAGCAGCGACAGGTTTGCGTCGGAGTTTGGCGAATGTCATTTCTGTCACCGCTCGCCGTGATTCGTTCCATCGTAGTTGATTAAAGCTAAAAGGAATATTTTATGCATATACAGGATCCCAGGTAGCAAAATATGTCATTTTGACATCATTTTGACGACATTAGACGGCATTTTGACGTCAAAATGACGACAAATAACGTCAGCTTATTACCTGGGGTGTTAAGAAAAAATTATTCAATATTTATATGGTAGATAGTACACACCATACTGAGTAAAAAAACTTTAGTAAACGTAGGTCGAAAGTTCAACCATTTCTGAGATATAAACATTTTTGTATGTTGGCATCATGATTGACTTATTGGCTTCCTACGTATCGCATGCGACTTGAGAAGAAGATAATCTGTCTAAATATTATAAATAATTTAGAATAAATGATTTAGATGAATTATATATACGAATCCAGCGTGTTTGTCAAATAATTCGACAGAGACCTGGAATTTTCGTGAAAGTTCGCGGCTCTGTAAGAAGAAGATGCCAAGCGTGTATGAAAATGGAAGGAGGACATGTGGAACACCTTCTGTAAATATCGAGATTTAAACAGATTACCTTCTTCTCACGTCGCATGCGACACGTAGAAGCCGGTAAGTCAATCATGGTGCTAACATACAAAAATGTTTATATCTCAGAAACGGTTGAACTTTCGATCTATGTTTACTAAGGTTTTTTTACTCAGTATGGTGTGTACTATCTACCATATAAATACTGAATGGTTTTTTTTTAACACCCTGTATAAGACTGATTTTTTAGTTTTTAATTTATCAACCCAATCTGAATACCACAGTATTATTTGTATGTCGATAGACTATTTCATGCTATCTATCTTCTGCCGCATTCATTATCGCAATCAAACTTCATCGAATCGCAGTTTCCAATTAAAAATTTTCCGTGACTCACGAGATCTCGTGCGAAGCGCGAATTATGCGACGCGAACATCCAACGTCGTGTTTTAAGATGACCGATCGTGGAACGAGATATCATTACGGAACGCCGTCGCTTCGTTATTTTAATTTTCATTACGTAAGTCGCGACTTCCGATGAATTGCGATCTTCCATCGGTCGCATATACGTTCGACGGGGAGACTTTACGTTCGCTCGGGAATTCCAATTTTAATACAACTTTAACGCAATCTTATCTCTCTAAACGTCGCTACCGGCGACGGCGGCAGCAAAATATGTATGGACACGTCGGAACCTCGGAAGAGACATAATGACACTTCGAAAAGGGTTGCCCGACGTGTTACGCTACGTTACGATAGGGGCGTTTCGATTATAGAAAAACGAAATTACAGGCTCCCGTAACTATAAAACCGTCGCCGGGACGAAGCGCTATGCGGCCTATTACAAAATTACGTTCACGGGATCGCGCGAAACAAGTTTCTAAAATTAGAAAATTTATGAGCGACGATCCTTTCGGTGCCGATGGTATGCCATTCGCGATCCTTTCTTAGCATTTCGGCCAACTACTGACTACTCGGCCTCGTTCTCGAATCGGCCGTCATGGCAATTCTAATTAAACGCGTCGCGATATTTCTCTTTTTCGTACATAAATTGCAAGATTTATATATGCACGCGTTATTAGGCGGTCGATTAGGCAACGACAAGTATGCCGATGTAATTAAAAAACGGTTCGATCTGCCCAATTCGGAGCGTAAACTTTTTCAAGCTTGGATAGTCATCACCTCCGAAAGTTAAGACAGGTTTCGCTGGTAGCGAAAAGTAATCATTTAAATAAAAATGCACGTGTAGTCAAACAAAGTATATAATAAATTTGTGTTGCAGATTCAGCATCTGTGTTAATGAGCACGATCGACAGGGCGGTGTCTTCGGAGTTTGGTAAGTACAGGATCTTTAAGATCCTGGAGAGAAGCAACTGCCATTTTTATTCCTTCGGAAAGTAGTAAACTTCCGAAGTGCGTACACGGAAAGAACGGTTTTGCTGAAGTATCTAAAAATTTTGTCAGATGCAGATCAGAAAATATTTTTGTTGGACCATCCAAAATAATTATGTAGGACATTCGAGCTGTTGCTAGAATGTCAAAACTTAGCAGCATGGTCATTACGCCTGGGTTGCGTTCCAAATCTCTACTCTATCAACTCTGAGTAACTAAAATCTATAGCATACGTAACGTAAACTATAGCTTTTTAGTTACTCAGAGTTGATAGAGTACGGTTTTGGAACGCAGCCCTGAGGGTGCGTTTCCTCTGAGCGCGTCACGCGTCGCGTCAACCGCAGTTAACCAATCAAAACATCCCATTTTGAAATAAGATGTTTTGAATTTTTTAAAATGGGAAGTTTTGATTGGTTAACTACGGTTGACGCGACGCATGACGCGCTCAGTGGAAACGCACCCTAAGCGTTCCACATAATTATTTTGGATGGTCTAAAGGGTGCTCTACACAAAGCTGATTTTGACGCTTGTCACTGGCTTCTTTTATCGCCAGCTCTTCGCTCTCCCAAAGCGAATTTCTGACTGACAAAGTAGCTAGCGTCAAACCATTTACACACATTGCTGGTAAATAAATAAAGTCGCAAGCGTTTGGGAGAGAATTTTGTAGGGACGCATGCGCAGGATGCCGAACTATTCGCCAGTCGCCCGTTGATTCATTCCCTATCGTCTTGACACGGAGCTTTTTTTGACGCTGCTGCTAAAGTCGCTCAGCTATTCGTTTGACGAGAGCGTTAAAGTTCGACATGTTCAACTTTGTCGCAGCGACCACTAGACGCCGCGACTTCAAAATTTTAGACACTAGCGAATAAAAAATGGGTGTCTAGAAGTTTTTACCAGCGAATTCGCTGGCGAATTAAGAAGCTTGCTCAAAGCGAATAAAAGCAGCGCCGTGTAGAGCACCCTTAACATAATTATTTTCAGATCTGTATCTGGCTAAATTTTTAGATACTTCAGCAAATACGTTCTTTCCGTGTAAGCGAACGCCTTCGCGTTTCCGCGATTACTTTTCATGCGTTTCGAGAGATTCTTCGCGGACTGAAAAACAGCGCGCAACGAGCGCGCGTTCTCCACAAATTCGTGGCCGGCGCGTCGCGTCGCGTCGCGCCGCGCCGCGGCGTCTCTCCGTCGTTTCCTTTGTCATCCGATATAGCGGTGTTTCTTTGTGTCCGCCGGCGAGTGGGGCGGCGGTCGGGTATCTCCTTCACGGGGCGATATCGTGACTGAAATTCGTCCTGGAATGTTGACCCCGGTTGGCGGAGCGCAGCGCGGCGGCGACGCTACGCGGAGACGCCGGCGTCAGTCTGCTCTCTGGCGACTGGCGGCCTGACATCCCTATCGCTTCGTACCCGGAAAGAACGGTTTCCCTGAAGTATCTAAACATTTAGTCAGATACAAATCTAAAAATTTTTGATATTCTAGCAACCAGCTTGAGCGCGTCCTATATATAATTATTTTGATGATCCAATATCATTATTTTCAGATCTGTATTAGCTAAATTTTTAGATACTTTAATTATTTTGACCAGAGGTGGCCAAACAGTCGATCGCGATCGACCGGTCGGTCGTGTGACAACATGAAATTTATAATACAACAATTGTAATTGCAATGTAATAATTAATTTTATTAATTAATTTTATTGCTGTTTTATGTCCAATCTCAACACAAACACAAAAGAAAATAAACATGCTTATTTCACATATATAAACCTAGATCGCTGAGACAGAGAACAGTAGATCGCGGTAAAGAAGCTGAAAGTAGATCTTAGGCTTTTAAGTTTGGCCACCTCTGATTTTGATGGTTCAACATAATTATCTTCAGATCTGTATCCAGCTAAAGTTTTAGATACTTCAGCAACAGTTCTTTCCATGTAGGTACCTTTCCTATTCCCCGTTTCACGATAGCTTAAATTCACCACTCGCCCCCTTAGAAAAGATTTAATTATTTTCGCAATAAATTTTCTAACAGTTTTCGTGATGGGAGGGTGTTGGGAGGGGGGAGAATCTAATAGATACTTTAGCATTTATTAATATTAAAAATTTATTACACGTAGAGGACCACAATCCGTATGGTTGATACGTGGTAATTAATAGGATCTCTTGCCAGTCGGGTCGACTTAAAAATTTATCATATACGTTTATTACTACTGGTGATTTAGAAAATTAAATTTAAAGTTAATTATTTTCATTGAAATCCATCTTTACTTTCCGACTGTTGCCAACCGATTGGTATTTGGTAAGAAGTTTTCGGTCGTTACCTTATATAGTGTTTTCGATTGTAGTAGGTTTTGATCGCTCCGAGATCGACATCACATGCTCTATTTCAGGGGTTACTAGAGTTATGATCAAACTGACTATAATCATATTTAAACGTTCAAGAAACTTAATTTTTTAAAGAACAATATCTTAAAAATATTATTATACAAAAATTATTCTACGGTAGAGATTTATCAATAACTTAATATTTCATACATTTTTACACATTTTCTTCTTTTATATGTATATTACCGAACACGAGTTCATAACATCCCATACAGCACAGAAATTGCAGCAACATTGCAGTAACATAACAATATTGCCGAAATGTTGCTGCAATATGTTCTGTGCTGTATGGGATATATCTGGTTTGATCGATTTTCAAACCCACTGCAATTGAAAACGCTATTCTCGATAACTGCAATATAATTTGACATCAATTTTTGTCCATAAGTTTTCGAATACGCAAACGCGACGTAGGGCCGGGTGTTCCAACTTCTTGATAAGCCAACTATAATAGTTAAATCACATGTCTCTCTTTGTTTCTCCTTCAAATTAGACAAGGATAAACATATGATTTAACTGTTAGTTAGCATACCAAGAATTTGGAACAATCGATCCAAGCGGCGACGTCTCGTTTATGTGAAACCACGTAAATAAATAGAGGCGTGAAATTATTTAGCATATTTGAACCCGATCTCTCGGGTTCAAATCCGTCGCGAGGTGATTCACGCGTTTATTAGCATAACGCCGTAAAAGTTCCGATTCGAATTCGAGCGGAGAGAGCCCCGGCGAGATTCGCGCGGCCTACGGTGCGGCACGATTCCGCGAGGCGCCGCGTCCTCAGCGCCTCTACTCGGCGTCCGGCGACCGTAGCGCTACCCGCTGACGCGGCCATGTTTGACGACCTCTCTTTCGCTCTTGTGTGTTTAGTATGCTACGGTCAGGACGAACGGGACGGGACGAGCCGGCGAAGCGGTGAGACGGCGAAGGTGGAGAGGGAGCCCGGCTCCGTCGAGCGGAGGGGGGCCGACGACGACCGGCGGCGGTGGAGTGATCGCTGGTCAGTGGAGATCGGTGCGCGCGCTCACGACGGAGAACCTCGTGCGTGCCAGTTGCGTTGCCGAGCTTAGCCGAGTCGGAGCACGGAGGGAGTCGGAGCAGTCGTGTGCGCCCGCGGTCGGTCGTGTGCAACAGTTCGTCCCGTTCGCCGACTGCGACATTGGTTGGTACTCGTCTCGCGAGCCACGCTAGAACGCGCGGAAGAGAAGACGGAAGAGAGCGGAGGAGCGAAGACGCGAGCTCGCGTAGAAAGGAGCTCGCGAGGGGAGGCGGCGGCAGCGAGCGACGAACTCGCTCGTAACCGCGAGACCCCGAGACATCGCTGGTCATCGGAGAAGCGCCGCTCTCCGTGGCGCCGCGCCGTACGTACGACCTCTCTCGCCCTCCGTCGAGTTTACACGCTCGTCGGGTGTGCGCCGGTCTTTCTCTCCCCCACTCCCCCACTCCCCCTCTCCCCGTGGCGCGCTCGATCGCGTTCGCTCGCTCTCTCGCACCTCCATCGACGGCGGCGGGAGTACCGCCCCTGCGAGTGTCGCTCGCGCTCTGTCCCGCGGGGGCCAGCGATTTCAAGAATGTGACAGTGCGCGTCCTGGCGGTTGGACGGACGGGCGCGAGCGAGGAAGAGCTCCAACGGCGATGGGTGTCGGGAGCCGTCGTCGCGTCATCGTGTCACGGTGAAAGAGCACAGCGCGTGGAGCACTACGTAGCAGCGTACAAGAGATAGAAGAAGCGGAAGAAGGGAGAGAAGGACGGACGATGCGAGCGGAAAATGTCACTCGGTGATACGCGCGCACGGATGACGGGGAGTGATCGACGGAGCGACGGTCGCGAGTCTGAGGTTGTTAGAGTGTCGCCGCGGCGGCGGTGGTGGTGGTGGTGGTGGTGGCAACGGTCGTCGTCGTCGTCGTCGTCGCTGTCGCCGACGTCGTCGTCGTCATCGTCGTCGCTACGCGGTGCCGCCGGCGTGGTGGTGCCGGCATTGGCGACGGCACGAGCGCCGAGTCGCCGGGAACGGGAGCGACGTTGTTATCGCGCCTCTCTGCCGCGAGTATCATCGGGAACGGACTCCTCCCGCCGCACGACGGCAACAACGCCGTCGTCGCGCTTATTGTCACCTTATTGTCGACATCCGGCGAGAATCGCCGCGGGCTCCTCTTCCTGAAGAGAGGATCTTTCGCGACGCCGACGTCGCCGGGGTGTACACGCCGCGCCGCGCGCACCGTCTCGCTGAGCGCACACATATACGTACCCCGCGGTCGTGTGTCGCTTGTCGGTGTGCCGGGTCGCGAGGTTAAGGCACCGCGTCGCCCTCGATACGCGACGGCCGAGGAAAGTAAAGGCCGGGTGTCGTGCGTGCGCCGACCGATTCGTTTCGTCCTCACCCTCTCTCGCCCCCGTCCCCCCCGTGCCTTCTGCCCTCCCCTCCCCTCCCCCTCCCTCCCTTCTCCTCCCCCCTCCCCCAACTTCCTCCTCTACCCTTACCCGGTCTCCTCTGCCTCGCTGTCCTCTCCCGTACGTGTGTGCGACGGATAAGAGGCGTGCGACGATCTATCAGTAGCAGCGAGCGCGCGTCCGTCGGTGGTGGTGTGCGTGCGCGATCGTCCGAATCGTGCGCCGCGTGGTGCGTCTCATACGTCGTCGTCTTGGCGTTCGCGAGTCGCCTGTCCGCGATGCCGACAGTGGCTCGCGCAACCCGGTCGTCGTGCAGATTGCCCGCGAGGAGGATACCGCGAGGTGTCCGTCGACGATAAGAGCCGGGGACACCGTGAGGCGAGCGAGGTGCCGTTTTTTTTTTTTTTTTCGAGGAGCGCGCCAGCCACGCGACGACCCGAGGCGCAGGGGCTACGAGAGAAGAGGACGAGAGGTGAATGAGAGTTCAAGGTCAGTCGGTAGTGTCGCCGGACCCGAGCTCGTTTACGCCGAAAAACTTATCCGGAGAAGGTGGACCGTTCCTCGCCATCGCACCATTCGTTGGGGAGTCGGAAATATCACCGGGAGAAACGCACACGCCGCTCGAAGTGGAGAAGAGAGAGAGAGAGAGAGAGAGAGAGAGAGAGACAGAAGAATCGTGAAACGGAGCTGCACCGTGCCGCGCGTTGGACTGTCACACTATTTCGGGACCGTGATCCAAAGTGCGCGCGAGATACGCGCGCGGGCATAAATAAATATACACGCTCGCGCTTGAGCGTCGCGACTGTGTTCTGTGTGTGTGAGAGTGTGGGAACCATCGTCTGTGATTTTTCGTGTGCGCGAAGAGGTGTTTTCCGTTGACAGTGCGTATTTGATGCTTGTTGAAGAGAAGAAAGAAGGGAGAAGGAAGAAAAGAAGAAGAAGGAGAAGAGGAAGAGAGGAGGAAGGAGACCCTCGAAGAGGGAGGTCGCGGCAGGCGGGCGCGACCGTCCTTGCGCGTGTGAGAGTGCGTGTGTTTGATCGTCCAGCCCTCATCCCCCACCCCGCCCGGCGGGTCTCCTTTTGTTTTCCTACGGCGGCTACGTTGAAAAGGACTGGCCACCAAATGCGCGTACCGCAAATCCTGTTTCATGTTGATGTTCTGGAGCAAACGGACGGTGCTCACTAGACGTCTGCTAAAGGCCAAGGTCCGTGGGGAGCATGAAACCGAGTGTGAAGCTCAAGAGGATTCATCGTCACGTACGTTTCATCGCACGAGCAGCAGCAACGCGAGCGGCGCCGCCGCCGGCTACGACAACAACACGGGCAGTAACAACAACAGAGCGACGACGACGACGACGGGCCGACAAGTGAGCAACAGCGGTAGGGTAGCGGCGCGTGGAACGGCGTTGTCGGGCAGCGGCGCGGGGGCAGGAGGAGGCAACGCCGCGTCCAGCAGGCTGCATCAGGGCTGCTGCGGCGGCGACGCGAGTCAGGATGACGACGAGCAGCAGCAGCAGCAGCAGCAGCAGGACCCCGGCCGGCTGCTGAGGTGCAAGGAGCTTCTCAAGACGCTCAAGGAGAATCAACTGGAGATGCTGCTGACCGCCGTCGAGAGCTACGGCGCCGACCTAGGTTCGTGCGTCCTCGTGCCGCGTCAGCAGCGACCGGCCGCGGCCGAGGACTATCCGTACGATCAGCAGCACGAGCAGCAGCAGTATCACGGCAGCAACGGCAGGCCGCATCGTCATCACACCCGTCACTTTCATCAGCGCCGCTATCGTCACTATCGTCACCACCGCTCCAGCAGGCATCATCGCTCCTCCTCCGTCGAGGACGACCAGGAGAGCTGCTGCTCCGCGTCGGAGGACTCCTCGTCCGCGTCGCCGATGAGATCGGCGAGAAACGGCGGCGGCGGTGTCGTCGTGCCGGCGAGAGGATCAGCGGCCGGCGCGCCGAGCGACCCGCACCTGCTCTGCTGCCAGATCTGGCGGTGGCCGGATCTCGAGCACTCCTCGGAGCTCAAGAGACTACCTATGTGTCATTCCGCTAAAGATCCCGTATACATATGCTGCAACCCTTACCACTGGAGCCGGCTCTGCAGACCCGGTAAGCGAAACGTCTTTTCTTGTTTTTGTCTGTCTTCCTTTCTTTCTTTCTTTCTTCGGCAGCTTATCGTTATCGTTACCGCGAGAGGTGAACCGAACGGACCGACTAGAATTTCCGAAAAACATCAGTTACATAACTAATTCACAATAATATATCTCGACGTCGCACGCCAAAACTCGCCAGCGGTTTATCACTCGAGCACTCGAATCGCCAGTGATATTTCTACGTTTAAAATTATTTTATCAGAATAAGATTTAATTGCATCTTGGAAGATCTAAGATTTAATCGGAATAAACGATTACTCGATAGGAAACAAGATATTCTGCTAAAATTAAGAACGCGTCATAAATTTTATTTTTCTCGCCGAATGTCTAATTCAAAATCGTTCGGTAATCGAACTTGGATCCACATTTGTCGAGAATATGTAAAGAATCGGGTCGCATTAGCGTCTATTTGGGGACTTTTTGCTGTATCGTTTAACGCATGTCGAACGCGTGTCTAGCCGTCGCCGCCGGTGTCCAAACCACGGAATAATTTAACGTCGTACGGTACAGCTGGCTACGTTGTAACAGCTAGGCCGCAAACCGTGCGCCAATCGTCACCCGTTCAGACCTGCTCGGTGCTAACGAGCTTAAAGGCTCGGGCCAATGTGAAACAGAATTTATTAACGGTGGGCACGGTAGCCGATGTCTACCTGCTTGCATTCAAAATGTGGACAAATATAGGTAATATATAAGAGAGAGCCGACGATTTTCCACCGCTGTGAAAGCCCAGCGGGCCAACGACAAATAAAAACACCTGTTACTCCTCCACACCGGATAAAAATTTCGCCGTTAAATCACGAGATAAAGTTTCGCGGGTTTAACGCGCCTCGATAATTTTTGCGATATAAAATGTTAATAATAATAGCTGCGTATAAAATGACACTTAATAAGATAGCTGAAAATTAATATCGACTTTCATATGATTAATTACGGGAATTGTTAATTAAAATTAATTTTAGATTAAGTAAAGATAATTTAAAAATAATTAAATTTAATTTTCAAGGCTCAATAAGATAACAATCACAATTATTCAAGAAGGCTAATGAGCCAAGCCAGTTATTCGTGCTAATATTATTATATTCTAAAACACTTCTTCATAAACAATTTGCCAGACAATTCGCTGAACAAATCGTTGAACAATTCATTGGACAATTCGCTGAACAAACGTTTCGACCTTAAATATACTCTTAAGCAAATAATAAATTAATTAATACATAATTACTTAAAAGCAATCTCCTTCGCAACGACGATCTCTATCGCATTCGTAGGATTGTTTATGAAGAAGTGTTTTAGAATATAATAATATATTAGCAAAGATAATTTAGTTTAAAATTTCGAAATATATTCGCTAGTGATGGCTTGTTTTTCTTTTGAAACACCAAAGTTGCTGGCAGGTAGACATTCAAAGATGATAGGAGTCAACCTTTTTTCTTTTCGAGTACGCTCTTATTGTTTAGATTCACCGCCTGGTCAACCGTTGAGAGTGGTTGAAGGGATTTATTTTGCGTTTACCTGTTAGAATCTTTCCATGAAGTGAAATTTGTCGTCATCCATTCATAGCTGCCAAGAATTTTCTGTAAGATACAAAGAAACGTGATGTATGTATTTAAAAGGCATTCATCCATCAATACTTGATGGACGGTGGGAAAGAATAGTAGCGAGTCATCGGGAAACTTTACTACAAGCTTGTATATACCCGTGGGAACTTAGCGAAGGGAAATACAAACTTTAAGAAATATCGCTAATACAAATTTTAAGATAATGCTTTAATGACGTTTCAAATTTACAATTTTCGTTATCTCTACTTGCGTTTCAAAGTGCAACGATGCGCCCGTCACACAAACTTTAACGTCACTCTTTGAAGTTTTTTCGGAGATACGGTGTCTTTGTACATCTATATGATAACTGTATCAATGTGACACACGTCCTCGCTGTTTACGCCGCGTACTTGTGGTATTCGTCGGTTTAAAGAAAGCGTTGAATTTATGGGCCTTGTGGCACCTGACCCGCAACTGTCCCAGGTCCGTCGTTCGGCGACGTAACTTCGACCGCAAAAAAGCGTCGCGTTCTATAAAGCGGAGGGAACGCGAGAGAGGAAGCGAACGTGCAGGCGCCAGCGAAACGCGCCTTTACGTAACCCCGGCGATCGTTTAACCCGTCGCCGCCGCCAAGCCGAGCGAATTCGATCGTGCGAACCACGGCGATATGGTGTTTCAGGACGTCGCTGCGCGTTTCACGGCGATCAAATTGTAAAATATTTTAAAGCGTGTTTGAACAGAATAATGTATATTATAAAATTTAAATATAAGTATACATTAAGCCTATATTCGGTCGAGACTATCTTTTGAATTTCAATCAGTAAATTCAAAAAATTATTAGGCACTAAGATCCATACGGAAAGAAAGGTTTTGCTGAAATATCTAAAAATTTGGTCAAATACAGATCTGAAAATAATTTTGTTGAACCTTC
Source organism: Aphaenogaster floridana (assembly GCA_003063835.1). NCBI lineage: Eukaryota > Metazoa > Arthropoda > Insecta > Hymenoptera > Formicidae > Aphaenogaster > Aphaenogaster floridana. The sequence goes on from NJRP01000367.1 coordinate 29,839, forward strand.
AAAAGTAATTAAGTAGGACACTCAAGCATGATGATAAAGCTGCAAAAACTTTTAATATTCTAGCAATTATTTCGAGGGTCCTACTTATTGTTAGTTAATTACTTTTGATGGTCTAACAAAATTATTTTCAGATTTGTATCTGGCTAAATTTTTAGATATTACAGCAAAACCATTCTTTCCGTGCAGCCGAATAGATTTATATCGTGTACTTATATTTATGTTATCTGTATCGGTATTCACGAATTATTGTTTATAAAATTTAATAGAAACAACTGATTTCTAGATATTTGAAATATCCAAAATTTACGTACATTTAAAGAATATATTTTCTAATACTCTTTTGTTACAATTTACAAGATATATTCCGAATATCTGCCGAAAGGATTGAGTCCAAGGATCGCGTTCAAGAAAGTTATACAATGTCGGAAGTTACGTCCGATATCGCGAAATCATGTTTTTTTTAGTTTAATTTTAACTCGCGCTTCTCTTGGACATGGCGAGTGCGTGTCCGCACTCGCACTCGGAACATCAGGCGGCACCGCCCATGGCACCAGATTATAAATAGAAAACTTTATATAATAACAAATAGAATCTTTTCTTCGCCAGTGAATATAAAAAACAACAAAAATGTTAATTTTAATTCGACCTGACTGGCCAGATGTATTGTAAAAAGAAAAGCACTACGTTTCGATCATAGGGATTTGGTCCTTTTCAAGTGCGAAAGATCCTTTTTCATAATTATCCAACGCATATTATTGATAAACATATTCGCATGAAAAATATCACACACTCTAATCAAGAAACTATAATAACGCACATTCTGATGTAAAACATTTTATTACTATTCGATACGTAAGGGGATTAAGTGATAACATTCGTCGTGTATTGCAAGATCTAAATTTCCGAACATTATATACTATTCCCAAGAAACTTAACTGTATAATTAAAAGAGGAAAAGATCAATTAGAATATTTAAAACA
>NJRP01000367.1:36937-51785 GCA_003063835.1 Aphaenogaster floridana
CTGCCATACATAGTAATTTTTAATATAAAATTTTCTCCGTGTATAAGTACGTTCGTGATTGTATCTTACAGTTCTTTGCATATAAAGAATAAATTTAATCTGCCTGTCTGCATGATCAACAAAAATGCTTGCGGAATAAAGTTCTCTCGATTGTTACGCACTACAGCCAACTTGAAAGTAAAGAAATTACGAAAATCGCGAAAGTGGCCAAAACCGGTACATCTACCCTCGTGTGGCATCTTCGCCTTGGGATCGATACGCGACGCGGACGATCGGTGCTCGATAAATGTATTTAATAACATTTATCTCCCGCGGCTGACAATCGGACAAACAGGCCTAGAAATAGGCGCGCTCTCGGTTGGAAGGAGGCGCTCGGCGGCGCGGGTTACGTAACCGCCGCGGGAGCGCCGCGCGTTTATTATAAGTGCCTTAATTAGGGGCTGAAATATCGCCGTTTAAATCGCGCTCCCATCTTGTTATTCAAATCGTGCCAACTCCGGCCCGAAGTTTTGAAGTGCGTCGATGAGTGACACGCCGCGCCGGCTTTATTAAAGCTCGGCGGCGACGCGGCGGCCGGTCGGCTCTGGAGAGGGATCGAGCGGAGCATGATCGAGAGAGATGGAGAGAGAGAGAGAACGATAAAGAGAGAAAAACAGGCCGCGAGGAGGATCCGCGTGTAGGCGCGACAGGCGGCCATTACGCGTCGACGCCGCGCCGCGCTTATTATCTAGGAATTTCGGCGCTCACCCGTCATTAGACCGCAAATCTGCGCTCTCCTTCAAGAGCGGGCTCAAAACGGATGTTATTTTAGGTATACCCCGATCCAAATTGCAATATCGATATGTCTGATCGTAATCTGTGATTTCAATCGTCGATTACGTAATATTATTATTGTTGTATTTCACGAATTTTTATTCAGACCAGAGTTTCGGTCGAGCGATAAAAACAGGCGATCTTCTTATCAAATTACGATACGCTTCAGACTTTAGAATAAGAAGGGAGGAATCCTAATTCTTTTCATTGAAATACTCCGTGTCTTATCACCGTAGAATAATCTCTGCAAAATATCTTATAAAATAATTTATTATAAATAATTTATTAAAACATATAAACATAATTAAAAAATTTTAAAATTTAAATTTATTATATTTATATATTAAAACATATATAAACATAATTTATAAAATTAAAAAATTTAAATTTAGAAAATTTATTAAAACAAACAGTTTATAAAATTAAAAAATTTAAATTAATAAAATTTATTAAAAAACATAAACATAATTTATAAAATAAATTTTCTAAATTATGTGTAAAATAATAATCTTAATTTGTAAAATTTATTTGAGAAAAATTTAGCGTCTAGGTGAGGCTAATTGATTGCCAAGCTTCTCGCATGGATTTCTCGAGGATGCAGTTACGCACGTACCTACATATGCGTGGTCTCGGCCGCGGGCCGCGGAGAACGGAGGCGGCGTTTCGTTCTCTTAGACACGGGGAGCGTCGGGTTACCTTGACGTCCGAGATATTCGCGCCGCGGTTTGTCCTCTATTACTTTCAGGGCGATACGTAAAAGGACGAAAAATGGCATACCGGTTTCGCCGGCGCTCCGCGCCAATAATAGAACCTGCCGCTTTTGGCTCTGGACTTCTCTAACGGGCGCCCGTTGTTTGTCACGATATTTCGCGTCGCCGTTGCTCGTCGTCGATGTCATTAATTCAATTTGATCGAAAGTCACCGGGGGCCTTGGGTCTGTTTCTCAATGCCCCTGTGATCGATGCGGATGTACTAAGCAGCGACTTCGGCCGAAATTAACAGAGATCGTCTTATTGATATATATTCCCTTATTTAATATTATATTTACTATCATTAACATTAATTATTTAAAACCCGAATATGATTATTTTAAAATAACAAGTTACTTAATAATTACGCTGCTGTTAGAAATATACTGTAAATTACATATTAAACTGTTTACACTTCCAAAGATGCATATATTAAAATGAGAAATATTTTATTTTTTACGACTTTTTAAGTTTATTGACTATGAATATTGAATATATAATATCGTATATCATTTATCCATACAATTTCGAGTCGTGCGATGATATACAATCTTATCATTATCTTTTTTTGTTTCAGAGTCGCCACCACCCCCATATTGCCTTATCGCCGACAGACTGAGACCCGAAGGTGAGTGTTTCATCTTTCACACCGTAATCAGGAATGTCTACTAGCGAATGTGTGCGAGTGCCTGTATGTGTGTGCGTGCGCGCGTGCGTTGTCTTCGCGCTCCCATACCGGCGATAACTCATGTTTATTGCTTGCAAACGTTTACCGTACAAGCAGCGAGGTTCGTTTCTCCTAGCGCGCGTGTCGTGTCTCACGACCTAGCCCAAAGCAAGGTTGAGGATAATCCGGACCGAGTAGCAGCGTTCCCATCTTTCGGAGTACCGCATCGATTAATCTACGAGCGTTCAAGACTGCGCGAAGAATAACGAGATTTGAACATATTAGGAGCCTGCCAATGCCCGCTCTTTATACATTCGATCCCTCCTCAACTTATTTTTTTTATGATACTTTTTAATGATTATTTATGATTATTTTTATGATACTTTTATCTCGTCTTCCCACTATGGACGTGTACATCCAGGATGTTATACCTCCCAAACTCTCTATTAAAATTCTTGGCCTTCACGTTGACCCATCCTGGTCTTTCGAGCATCACGTTACAACAAAATGTAGGCTTGCATATTTGCGTCTCCAAATGCTATACCCTTTGCGTCACATCCTGTCTATCTCTCAAAAATTACATGTTACATAATCCTTATCTCTATTTGATTATGCTGATACCGTTTTTATCCCTTGTCTTAATCAACTTCTTCGTAAAATTTAATTGATACAAAATTCCTATCTTTGTTTCTCTTTTGGCATCAGGAAATATCATATTACTTCTTCCTTTCAGCGTTCTGGATGGCTTAATATCTATATCAGCGTTTTGCGATTCTGTGTTGCATGGTCTATAAACAGGGTTGCCACAGACCTGGAAAACCGGGAAAAGTCATGAAAATGGAAATTGGTTATGGAAAACCTTGAAAAGTCAGGGAAAAATACAAAAAAGCCTGGAATTTTGCCGCGCGATAAACATTTTTGCGTACTGTGCAGTGTTGTCAAAAGCAGACCGTGGCCCTATTGAAAAGATGTTACAGGACGATGTTGCGCATGTTTGTCACCCTTTACCATCATAATTGCAATTTTTTCAATTATTTTCTCATTTATTTTTTATTTACTTTTTTTGCATACCGAATTATGTTAGTAAACTAACTTTTAAATTTGTTTTGCTTGTATTAATATAAGCTATCTGCAATTCCTGTTTCTAAACGTTCTAAAATTAAAATATTCTAAACGTTTCTAAAATGTAAGATTACAAATTGGTCATGGAAAATTCTTCAATATTGTCTGGAAAACATGGAAAAGTCAGGGAATTTCAAAATTCATTTTCTATGGCAATCCTGATAAAGTTCTTCACTCCAACACTCTCACATATCTCCGTGAACTAATTCGTTTTAATTCTGATTCTCACTCAAATTTAGTTCCAGATACGCGTCATCAGCAACAACTTTCATGTCCTTCCCATCACACATCGAAGTTTCACACAAAGTGCTTTCTCATACTCTTCAAGAAAAATTTTTAATGCTCTCCTATCCGCTACATGCTCTTTGCCACATTTTTCTACTTTTCATTCGGAGACAATTCGCTACATTGCTTCGCATTACGATTAAATCGCCTGCTTTCCGCTTAAATGTATTTTATATTCATTCCATAATACTATGTAATTGTGTCTCTTTCTTCTTGTTGCATATAAATGTACATACATTCTATACGTATATTTAAACTAATTATTGTATTGTACTATGTTATTTTCTAAGTCGGCTCGCATACTTCTCTTATCTGCTTGTAATTGTTAATACTGTGTAATTGCGTCTCTTTCTTGTTATATATATTCAATTCGTGTCAAACATATATCCACATCTACATATCAATGCTCAGGTATGGCTTTAAATCAGCTCTCAGCTGTCGCCCCGCCTATTGCGTGCAATTGGCACAACTAATATTGTATATCCATCTCTGCAAAAAAAATTTGTTTTGTTAATCACTGCACTCAATAAAGTTATTATTATTATTATTATTTAGCTGCTTTTATTTAGCATTTTTTCAATTTAAAACATCACTTTCTAATGTAATTATTCACGGATGTAATTCATTATTAATCTTTTAGAGTGCTGCAGGATTTTTTTTCACGTGTTTAACATATAATCGGATGCAAAATGTGACATTGATTCCGAGGCGTTATAACGTCTCGTGGCCCTCTAAGGGCGAATAAGTTTTCGTCGTGCACGAATGAGATCAATAAGTTCGCATGCGTAATGTCGATATATTTTTCTTTGTGCCTCGGGAACTCGAGTAACGCGGAAAAAAGAAAAGCTACCGAGAGGCTCTATACGATGACAAATACACGGCATTCCAGTCGAGACACAGAGGTTCTCACACTTTTCACGGCTACGCACCATCGCGGATTCCTGAAATGATAAATAGATCGTTCCGTTGCAAATAAAACCGACGATTTTATTGGATTGAGTCGAGCAAGAACAGACGCGCAGCGTTCGTAGAGGTTGGTTTACGATCGCATTCTAGTCACATCGAGGGTTCTCAACCAATCGCAGAATAATATCTTATGGATATGGAGAACCAGCCATTCTTGTAAAATTTCTAAAAAAATAAATAGATATATACATTTAAATGTATATATAAATATACACGTATGTAAGTGTGTCATCAACGAATTTGTAGCTTTAGGTTTCGTTCTTTTCATCCCGAAAGACCATAGACATAGAGCATGGGACTGTGCGCATTCCCTTACTTTTCTCGTATGTGAAACAGGCCCTAGAAAGAGTGCGATAGCGTATAGTTGCGGCCAATCTCTGTCTCTTTCTATCATTGTGATTGGTGTTGAATAGAAAGAGATATTGGCCGCAACTTCGCTTTGTCCTTTTTAATGGTGCGGACCAATTTTCGTGTCGTCGTATGCGCGGTCCATGCTTTATGACGGAGCCCAGTTTTCCATTCACGAGTACTCCTACTCAATGATATGAAGAGCGCGGTTTGAGAAAAATCCCGGTGATCAAGTGGATTCGAACCTGAGAATCTGGCGCTCTACCACTAGACCACACCGCCGCTTCAATATATGTGTGTATATGTTCGTAACATATATAAATATTGTTACGAGTACATAAAATGTAGAAATAAAACAAGCTTAGCTAAATGAGAAATCGAAATGATACGCGCTTACTCTCATGGTTCTTTATGATCGTAACTACGTGCTGTAAGCCGATCTTGTTGATCGCAATGTGCCGATAGATTTCATGATATCGCCGTTTCAGCGGTTGATCAATGTATCCGCTAGCCAATACTGGTCCACCAGGTGGAAGCTGAGCGGTCTCGCTTGTATTATATATATACGTATCGCGAAAACGCGATATTAACATTTAGCAGCAAAATACTTTTAATTGCAAGGCTGTGATCTATTCTTCATTTTTCCAAAAGTTTCATAACAATTTTGATGCAAAGTTTCGAAGTCACATCGCGTTACTTCTCGAGATTCTTGATATATCTCCGAGTAAATTCAAAGCTATGGAACATGTCGCGAAGTACAATGCCGCGTATCGTAGAATCGAAGAGCTGACAGATATAAAGAATCGCTTCGTAAGTCGCGGAAAGACCGTGGAACGACACTTTCTGCCAGCCACGTCTTCCTCTCGCTCCCTCCCGCGTCACCGCTCTCCTCGTCAGGTTTCGACTACCGTCTCCCGTGCGTTTCTCTCTTCTCTCTTTCCGCGACCGAACCTAAACTGGTTCTCTCGGGATCGATGCGAGCGCGCGAGTACACAACACGCGGATCGACGGCGCGATCATCGATATAGATTCGCCTTTCGTTTCGCTGAGAAACCTCTCGCGGAATCGCGCGATTACGCGAACACGATAGACACCTCGATCCCTTTCTCATACATCGGTATTCTCTTTAAAGTGAAGCGTGTCAGGCGTGTAATCGGGTAAAGCGATAGTATCAAGACTTTCGCGGGTGCTACATTGTAAAATATAATATCGACGTTTACGTATAGCACATTTATATATTTTTTTTTATAAAAAATAGTAGAGTATGAACGTCTCTATCTCGTCGACGTTGGCGTGTATGTGTGCCAAGCTTGATATGACGAAATAATAGCGCCTGCAGTTATAGAGGAGAGCCGCGCGTTCACGATGACGTTAGGTGTGTGTCTATAGATCATATAGTGGACGCGCTTATATAGCAGAGAGAGAAAGAGAAAGAGAAATACTGCACTGGGCGCTTGGTGTGTTGTGTGTATATCGCCTGAGGTCAATATCTCCTGTCGATAGAGAGAGGACCGTGTGTCGTACCGTGCGTACCGCGAGCGGGCTCGCATTTATATAAAGGAGGATCCTGCCAAAGGTCCGGCGTTCTTGAAGGTATTATTAAATCCTCAGGGTGCGTTATAAATACGAATTCGCCTCATCGTCTCGATCGGGGTTGGCGCACTTGAGCTTAAACGGTACAATCGGAACTTGATCGAAGCTAACGCGAAGCAACGCGAAGCAAGATCTACATATATCACCCATTTCTTTTTATTCAGAATTTCTGAACTCATTTCTTTTTGCGCTTTAGTATTCTTAATATTAAATTTGTTACTCGTATGGGCCATCTACAATGAGTCGCAGTCGTAAGAGTCGTAAGAAATTGACCAATCACAGTTCATTATTCTTCGGTCGCAAGGAGAATAATGAACTGTGATTGGTCAATTTCTTACGACTCTTACGACTGCGACTCATTGTAGATGGCCCTTTAGAGGACCACAATCCGTATGGTTGATGATACGTAGTGATAAATAGAATACCATCTCTTGCCAGTTGGGTCGTCTTACAATTTATTACATGTTAATTGTTTACTGGCGATTTAGAAAATTAAAGTTTCTGGTCATTTCTTTTTATTTCTGGGTATATTTGTGGCGTTAGCGTCGTCGTGTCGCGATCGCGAATCGGCTTTCCGCTCTAGCGCGAGTGACTAGAAAGCTCGCGTTTAACGTTTACCACTTGTCAATCGTAAGTAACTCGTGAATCAATAATGACAGCCCCACTTCACGCGCGCGTGCACACCGATACGATAGAATGTTGAAAACGCGCGGGGGCGAGCAAGCGTGGCGTTTTTCCCGGCGGCGTGGGTGGGGAAGCGGTGCGGTTTCTTCTCGGAAGAAGGAGACTCTGCCTCTCTGCCTCCGTCGTAAATCTGTCTTTCGGGGCGACGCGCGAATTTATGCCCCGTCGCGGAAACTGGGCCACCGCGCGCGCCGCGTACCGAAGCGTACGACGACGAGGCGGCGACGGCGCGAGCGGCGGCGGCGGCGGCGGCGACGGATAAAAGTCCGCCACTTGTTGCTGCTCGCGCGCGACGCGACGCGATATTACTCCTAACGCGAAACGGAGCGATTCAGGCGAACCGGTGGACTTGCGGGGAGATTCCGCGAATGCGTGCGTTCTCGAGGAGGGAAAATAAAGGGGTGACCCAGCAGAAAAGAACGCGGTAGTGTCTGCTCTCGGGCTATCACCTTCAAGTTCCTTCCACATCAAGCGTCTCCGAGCAATCTCGCTTCCCTTCTATGATGATATCAGTTTTATTCATAAGTCCACATACCTGTCGTTTAATTAAGATTACGCAAACATTTGACGCACCTGCAACGTTTAGATTATGGTGATGAATTTTTACTATTTTTTTAACCGACTTCATTTCTCTTTGTACATCTATGTCGCGGAATATGTATCCTTCTTATTGGGTGTGATTGGGAACCCTTGCGGCGGAGCTACTTGATTTTCGCACATGCTACTTGCTTCATGTCATACGTAGAGTTCCGCCAGTGCGATTGCGCAAATTTCAACGAATAGACGAAGGACATACACAACCCGCCGCGCAGTCCCTTTCAAACGCGCGAGGACAAACGCGTGTCGCGTGTGTTACGCGGCTTGCGTTTTTAATCCTGCTCTCCTGCGTTTCGTCTCTCTCAGATCAGATCCAATTCTTGTCCCGTAGCGGTTGCGTCAGCCTCGAGTCTCGTAGCTTCGTTCTCTCCGGCGCCGATCGTCTGCCGTCGAAGATAAACCGAGCGATATATAGCTCAACGTTCGCGGATTGATAGAAAGATAAACGCAGAAGCTGCAAGAAATCGTAGAAAGTGCAGCTAAGCGCATTTACTAACGGTCCACCTGTCTCGAAAGAATGTACGACGCGGTAGTGGATATAACCGGTTCTAAAATGGGGCTGGGCTTTGTTATTTTACCGACGGAACAAGTGATTGTGAGAAGGGAAGCGAAACCGATTCATCTTTTCAAGATGAAAAGATCGAAGGGACATCTCCCACATCCTCTAAGTGGTCTCTCCCTATGGTGCGAGTTTTGTTTCGTTGATAGAACGGGGACTTTTGTACGCAGCCTTGAGAGAATGCAACAGCTCCGCGGTAATCTCCGCTCGCTAATCCCCATATGGAAGGTTAAGGGCACGGAGGTATAGATAGGGCCAGCCTTAGCGCCGGTCGAAGGGTGGGGCTGACTGTAAGCGGACCAAGACGAGATCCCGGGGAGCGGAGGCGGTGGGCGCCTGTCGCCTGGGCTTTTACGCTTGCCTACTCGCCGCGCGACGTCCTTGAACACATCCCTTCTCTCCCTCTCTCCGTCCTTCTCCTTCTCTCTCTTTCTCCGTCTCCTCGTCTCTCTTCCTCCGTCTTCTTGCTCCTCGTCGCTCGCCCGATCTTTCCTTCTGTCTTTCACCGCTCCGCCCGCTTCGCTCGAAAGAGCAAACTCAAGCGCGCACTTTGCCCCTCCTCTCTCTCTCTCTCTCTCTTTCTTTCTACCAATTCCTTCAGCTTCTTTCCGCTCTTCCTCGTTTATCGCGCCTTCTTCTGCCTTCTGCCTTCTGCGCGTTTATTCAATCAGTCCCTTCTCTCTAAAATAATACCCGGCATATTCCATTTGCGAGCAAACTCCCTCCGCTCTGAAACTTGACTCGCGCTGAAATGTGGAATGTCGGAGATTACAATTTATCGCGAGCGATCGTGATGTATCGTCGATCTTTACCAAGAAGAGCCGATCGTAGATTCGTCGGGAAATCTGTTATCGGCTGCGCGGTTAGGAGCCGGCGTATACTCGGTATGATGAAACCTCTCTTTCTCGCTCTCTCTCATCCTCCTCTCGTCTCCGCTCGACCGACCGCCACGAGTCGCCGGCGATCGGCGGGAGTGGCTCTCTCGCATTCCGGTGCCTCCTTCGCCGTGCCGATCGCAAACGCGCCGGCAGCGTTTGCGACCGGACCCGAGAGCGCCGAGCGGCGGGCACGCCGATTTCCGGATCGGAGGAGCTCGACGAGATGCCGCTTTTGAAGATCCGCCGGCGAGATCCTAATTCGATGCAGCTTGCCCGCTCGGTAATCTCGGCGAGGGCGCGCATCGCGCGGCGCGTTATAATGCGTGACGTCGATCAGCCTCCCAATGTCACGACATTCAGCCGCGCCGGCCGCGCGAAGCGACATAAATTCGCGGTATCGCAAACTCGAGGTTTCGAACGTCACCCGCGTGGAAAGGAAAAGTCGCGTGAAAGTTTAAGATCGAATCTCGCATTCTCAGAAATCACGGTAACAACGTTTTTCGGTCACTCGACACAATTCGCAGACCGAAACTCGTGTGATACCCAGACAGCACAGTGATGTTTTAAAAACATATTAAAAATATACATATTGGACGTTCCGTACGTACTTTAAACATCCGGATTAGAGCCGGGGACATCTTTGGGATGTTTTAAAAACATACAGTGTTACCATTTTGGACATCCCAAAAACATCCATTTTAAGAATAAAACGGACCAAAATTGGACCTATTTAAAACATTGAGCGAATTCAGGCAAAGGCAGGGGCTTTAGGACATCTTTTTCATGGATTAAAATAAATGAATAAAAATGGAGCGTCGTCTAGCTCTTTAGCAGATGAAACGTAATATTTCTTACAGGAACTGTTTTTATTCTTTTTTTTTACCAACATACATTCTTCCCAAGCGGTCACCCATCCAACTCCTCATCATGTCCAACGTTGCTTTACCTTGATGATCGGACGAGAACTATCTTCAGCATCTGCTGAAGTTCTTTCTATTATATGAAAATAATATAACATATAGGTCGTGTTCCGATATTCACTACCAGTACTGAAAATCTATAGTATACTTACTTAACGTGAACTATGGATTTTCAGTACTGGCAGTGTATATCGGAACACGGCCATAATATGCAAAATTATAAAAATGTGTAATTGCATATTGTAAATTGCATAATTTTTTAAAAGTGACTATATGTTTTCTTTACACCAATTGATCCATCTTATTATTCTGTGTTTAAAAATATTAATCTAAGATAATATAAAAATTAATATTTTTTAAGATATTTTTCATTTTATGTCAAAATGTAGAAGAATAATGTATAAAATATCTCGTAAACTATTAACATTTCATAACTATTCTGCAACGAGAACTTTTAGGGGTATAAATATGTAATATGGACATTTTTAAAATATCCAAATGTAATATACTTAATACGTCCAATAATGTACGTTTTTAAACATTCATATTAAGTCCATGGACGTTTGTACTAAATAAAAACCAGATTTGGACGTCCAATGGACGTCGTGTGTTGTCTGGATACTTAAACGCACTGACGGTGTCGTCGGAGGAGAAAAAGATACCGTCGCACGGTATCTCTTCTCTCATTTTCTCTTTCTTTGTCTTTCTCTTTTTGTCCTTCTCTTCTGCGATTCTCTTCCCAAAGCCAAAGCCCATAATTCACGAATCCGCTCACCTTGGAAGCGAGCGAGCGGGCGCGGTGGCGCCGCCAGTCGAATCTTCCGCGTGGCTATATATTTTTGCAAACTCGGCGGTGACACTATCTCGCAGATTCGCGCGGCACTTAACGGCTTACGGTGACACGCGTAATTCGCGGAATTATATTTACGTTCCCTTTGTGGAGTGACGCGCGTGCCAAAATCGCGCCGCGAGCTCTCCCGTCCGGCCTTTGTAAATAAATTGTATTTACCCGACGTTGCGGCGTTGTATATTGGCCGTCGACCGTCGACGGCGAGTATGATAAACCGCGGGTCCGCGTGTCAATTTGTTCCTTATCGGCCGGATAAATATTTACGCCGATAATCGCCCGCGTGCTCTGATTGTTTGTCGCGTTGCATAGCGTCATTGTCACGAGACTGAAAAATCGTACAAGTTTGAAAAATCTATCCGAGAAACGATATCTCTTTTGATATCTCCAATTTACATTCAGCAAGTTCGCGGAGATTATCTGAAATCATCTCTTTCGTTCGTTAAAAGCTTCGTAACCAGAAAAACCTTTCGAAATCATTAGCCAGTTGGATGAGAACATTTTTCTGGGCGATGTATCTATCGTTTCGATATTACGCTAGTCAGTATTATGTACACGGAGAAAATTTTATATTAAAAATTACTATGTATAGTAGTAGCCGTGGACCATTGCTGGAATTATACAAATTTTTACTTTGTTATTATATTAATAATTATTAAACTCTTTTGTGAAAACATAGTAAAAATTTTTATAATTCCAGCATGGTTCACGGCTACTGCCATACATAGTAATTTTTAATATAAAATTTTCTCCGTGTAGATACGTTACATAATTAAGTATCGTATCATTAAGATTAATTTTCGTGGAGATGAACGAAAAAAATATTGATTTGTTCAGGAAACGCCGAGCGAGTTTCGGTTTCTATTTATGTAACAACAGCCTCCTCTCTCGCGTGGGAAACAGGACAAGGATTCGGTGAAAGAGAGAGAGAGAGAGAGGGAGGGAGGGAGGAGAATTCTCCTGCGAAATTCGTTCGGCGCGACGCGACAGCGGCGGGAGCGAGGCCAGCGGATTTTTAAATAATTGCGTCCTAAAAATAGACGGCTCTCCTCTATCTTCGCGATATCCTTGAAGCTCCTCATTCCTTGTCTTCGCCCTCGCCGCTTTCTCTAATGCTCTTGGGCGCGACGTGGCAGGAAATGCTTCTCCCGTAGGAACGAGATTCTGGAATCTGAAAGGAATGCGACCATCCTCTCATCCGACTTGTTCTTCTGACGTCATCTTCTCTTTTAGTGAATGGACCTGGCCTTCTATGGTCTATCTCTAAAACTATTAGCATGCTTGTCGAGTTTAACGTCTTTTGTAATATAACACTATATACTACGCTGTACTATGCGTAACTCACAATTTTAAAGCAATATTCTATCTCGAGATATTTTGTGTTTTTAGCTATCGAGATTGTCTCTTAATTTTAAATCTATTAAAATCATTAAATTAAATAAAGTCAGAAATATATATATTGTGTGCTCAATTAGATTATATTATTAATACAATTCTGTTGAAACAAAGTAGACTTAACAAAAGTTCAGTAAAATAATTTTCTTCGGAAAGTGGATAGATTTTAAAAGATGAATAAGTCATCATATGAGATGTAAAAAAAATGAGTTTTAAAAGGCATTAAAATCGGACGTTTGTAGGCCGTTTACAAGAGAGACGGGCGGATTAGCATTGTTTCGTCGCGAATTGGTTGGCCGTTCTGTTTGTTATACGAGACTTTTGCCACGGTGCGCGCGAATAAATTATCCGTCCCGAGCGAATCATTATTTTGGACGATTCTGTCACCTCCTTTGTGCCGCCGCGAAAGAGGAAGAGAGACGGAGGGAGAGAAAGAAAGAGACGTTTCCGTGAGGACATATGAATCACGCGGCTGGCGATTACCTTGGCCGTTTCTGTCTCTTCTGGCCCGCGGAAATTATTGCGCTTAATTGTCTTCGCTTCCCGACCGATCGCAAATTCCTGCCAACGGTCAACGCCATCGATCGCCGACGCCGGCTTCAACGCGCGCGGCCACTGGAGGCTGGAATCGCGCCGGCAAGGTGCTGTTTATCTCCCCTCGACGATAAATAAGGAAGGCTCGAGAGATTCGTTTTGCTATCGGATTTACCTCCCCGCGCGCGCGCGCGCGTCCGCCGCATCGGACGCGGGTGACGAATCGTTTTACATCGTTTGGCACGATGCACGCTCGGAGGCGAACGCATCTCTCGCATGCACCTGCGCCGACAGAATCGAATTTATTCCGTCTGTTGAGAGGCGGAGAAATCCGAGACCGGTATTACGTCAATTAGCCGCGCGCGGGAGACGCGCGGACGTATGGTCATGTGAAATTACGCGGCACCTCGCTGCCGGTGTTTACCGGCAATAAGCCTTTTATGCAACGCCGCACGTCGTGAAATTCTTTTTCCCATCATCCTGGAAAATTCACGCCGGCCGATCCTCTCGCGATAACGAACGCCGCTGCTCAACGACGCTGCATTACGTTGCAAAATCGTGCTCGCGTCCGCCGTAACTCGGCGAGATTACACACTTTTTTTAACGTTCGCTTCTTTTCTTTTCCTCCGCTCAAATGCAACGATGATTACGTGTATCTTTCTCTCTCTTTCTCTCTTTCTCTCTCTCTCTATTCTGAATATAAAGCGAAACATGTGCGAGAGCGGAAAAAAGAGTGAGTGAGGGGGGAATGGAATTAAGAGAGGAAGAAATAGTCTCGCGTGAGGAAAGCAGCTTCTCAAGGGGTTGCCCGTTTATTTTCAGATCGCGCGCCCAGCGAAGGGGATCAACGTCGGTGCAGAAACAGCACGCCCCTGCCACTTCCCGGCTCGCTTACCACCAACGGAGAAGGTAACTATGTCTTCAAGGTTATACGTACCCCATATGTTCACCGACCCCACGACGAGAGATATACGGGGTGTCCCGTTGAGTCGCTTTAACGATAACGGATTGTTGAGGTTTCGACCGACCTGAAATTTCAAGAAAGTGAAACGACTCTCGCACATATGAGTCGAAATTTAAAACCTACTATAAATCTCGCAAATGCTTATTTATACTTCGATAATGCTCCTTGGCCTCTCTTAAATCTGCTAATTCTTTCTTATCGCCTCTGTTTAGTCTTCTTGTTCTATACTGAATATAAATTTAAATCTCTATTAATGCTGCTAGACCTACATCTATTATCTTCGGTCTTATAACTCCCGTCTCTTCACCTATTTTAAGTCTCCAAATCCCGTCATATAACATTCAACTACAATTAAAAATATTACTGGTTTCTTTCACGTAGAATGCAACTTCTATTATTTTGCAAATGTAATTAATAATCGATGGCCAGTGCGAGCTTGGAGCGTGGAATACCTAACCCATTCATTAAAATTAAAATTTCGACTCTTAAAATTAAAATTACTCTCGTTTTCTCGCGTACAACTTTTTTTTTCTTTCGATCCTCGAATAATCGTTAAGTCTAACGGTCGATCCAAGATGCCTCCGACTACGCCTACGTCCACGTGGTTAACCTTGATCGGTGCCACACGATCGGTTTTCTTCCCTTGCATTTCTTCGCTTCCCTATCTGAGAAAAATAAGAGCGGGTTTAATTTTAGGCGAGCTTCTTTCTCCTTCGAGTCGCGACGAGTCGCGAGAGTATAATCGCGATTCGAGTTAATTTTACACTTGCAGATATGTACAAGTCTTACATATGTAGCGCATGTAACATTCGAGGGAATTGAGCTTTCCTTTTTTCCCATATTGTATTTTTTGACAAATCGCTCTCTCTTCCTCTTTCTCTACACGGAGAAAATTTTATATTAAGAATTACTATGTATGGGAGTAGT
>NJRP01000367.1:79202-97673 GCA_003063835.1 Aphaenogaster floridana
AATAGAATTGAAAATTGTAGGCGAAATCGATCATGCCAATTTTTTCTTTCGACGCACGGAAAAAACAATAAGGTTACCACAACCACAATAATAGTAACATTTGGTACAGCCACGTCCTGTGGTTGTCACATTCACATTGTTTTGTGTAGTGCATCTATATATGTTTGTCTCAACATTCACTATGTTTGCTGTATCAAATGCATATATAAGTTGCCTTCACATCAATGTGAATGTGACAACCACAGGACGTGGCTCTACCAAATGTTACTATTATTGTGGTTGTGGCAACCTTATCGTTTTTTCCGTGCGGTTTTTCACGACGAATCATAAATAAATTTAATGGCGGATTTTGGCACTTTGAAAGTCATGCAACACCGAGATTCTAGGTGCGTCAAGGGAACTCCACTCCGTTTAATGGAAAGTCCGCCTCTGAACGAAACCTCTTTTGTTGTCGATCGGAGCGATACGCGCGATTACGACGCGCATGCCGTGCATCACGCGATACGCGTCGCACGCGAATACGCGTGGAATGAAAAAAATATGAAGGTCGTTCGCAGGAATTCCGTCGGTGCAACGACACTCCACTACAGATGTCCGCTTGGCCGCGGGATCGATAGTTTCGCTTCGTGTGTGAGAATTCCACGGTGCGCCCCATGCGGCTCGGTAGCGCGGAATCGCAACAGGCAAATCGCAAAGTCTGGAAACCGTTGCATCAAAGTAAAACTCGTGTCAGACTACGCATTCACGGAAGGAACGGTTTTGCTGAAATATCTAAAAATTTGGTCAAATACAGATCTGAAAATAATTTTGTTAAACCATCAAAAGTAATTAAGTCGGACACTCAAGCATGATGATAAAGCTGCAAAGTTTTAATATTATAGCAATTATTTCGAGGGTCCTACATTTTATTAGTTAGTTTTGATGGTCTAATAAAATTATTTTCAGATTTGTGTGAGGCTAAATTTTTAGATATTTCAGCAAAACCATTCCTTCCGTGTTGGAGATTGAGGATTGCGAATTGGAGATTAGAATTCGACTAATCAAATATAGTCTTAATCTTTATTTTCTTGGACACACTGAAGATGGCCCAAAACTATAGGCCGAAACGTTTGTTAATTTTATAAACTTATTAATATTATATTTAATTGTGAATTATTTTTTCGCTCTACCAACGGCGCTAGCTCTCATTTGCCTTGTTTTATATTTTTTAAGATATTATATTTTTTATTTGAGATTGTACATCTTGAGAGCTTTAACCTTATTTATTTTCTTCATTTTCTTCTTTCTGATTAGTCGAATTCTAATCTTCAAATCGCAATCCTTAATCTCTAATACGTAATATGAGCTTATGAGATGTTTAACAATAAAATACATACACTGAAAAAATTTTATTCTCCTCTAAAATAAGCGCCAAGAGGATCTTTTTAGTTTAAGAGGAGAATCTTAACATGTAAGAGAATCTCCTCTTAGTTTAAGAGGAGAATCTTAACATGTAAGAATATTCTTATGTGTTAAAAATATCTCTTTAGAGAGGATATACTGTTTAACAGATTCTCCTCTTAAACTAAGAAGATCCTCTTGGTGCTTATTTTAGAGTAGAAAACAATTTTTTCGGTGTATACAATAAGAAACATACACGGAAAGAATGGTTTTGCTGAAATATCTAAAAATTTGGCCAGATACAAATCTGAAAATAATTTTGTTGGACCATCAAAATAATTATGTGTAGGACGACCAAAATAGTTGCTAGAATATCAAAACTTTATGCAGCATTACCATGCTGGAGTTAACCTACATAGTTACTTTTGATAGTCTGAGAAATTATTTTCAGATCTGTATCTGGCCAAATCTTTAGATACTTCAGCAAAATCGTTCTCTCTCTTTCCGTGTATTAGATAAAAAAATACTTCGTGGAATAACGTAAATTTCATCCGCAATTTAAACGATTTTTAAATAAAATCGGCTGTTCTTCGAGAGAACTTGTGTCACAATAGTTTTTAACGGCATATTCTTTGACAAATTTTTCATCCGAGCGAGATTGTTAATCACCGTCAAGCACGTGGAAAGCGCCAGGTTGCCGAGGTTGTTGCGAAAGCTCCACGCGGAAAACGGAATTTCGCGACGACACAACTATCGCTGCGCGCCGAATCGATCGCGCGACGCTAAATCACTCGTGTCGCGTCGGAGGGACCCGCGGGACCCGAGGCGCGCTTCTTCCGGTGCGTGCGTTGTCTAGCGCATACTTTCGCCGTCTCGAAAGTCGTTACGAGTTGGCATTCCTTTTCCGCCGAAGGAGCGCACCGACGACGCGGTAATTTATCTACGATACCGCGACACACATCGCCCTTTTTTTTTCCTAGAAACAGAAAATCGTTGACGATCAAATCTCGGACAGAGAGAGAGAGAGAGAGAGAGAGAGAGAGAGAGAGAGAGAGAGGGAGCGATTTCTCCGCTGGCGAACTTCGAGAATATTAGTAAAGCAGTGTCTAAAGCGGTGTCTGCAATGAGATTTTAAGTCGTAAGACTTAACATATTGACCAATCACAGTCGAGCGTTCTAAAAGTAAGACCGCAATTTTGATTGTGATTGGTCGATATGTTAAATCTTACGACTTAAAATCTCATTGTAGATACCGCTTAAAGAGGCGTCTACAATGAGATTTTAAGGCGTAAGGCTTAAGCATATCGACCAATCACAATCAAAATTGCGGTCTTACGTTTTAGACTGGGTCTACAATAGAGTGTAGCAAGCTTTAAGCCCTAAGAAATTGACCAATCACAGTCGATTATTCTCCTCTAATTCTACTGTGGTTGGTCAATTTCTTAAGGCTTAAAGCTTATTACACCCTATTGTAGACCCAGCTTTATAATGCTCGACTGTGATTGATCAACATGTTTAAGCCTATTACGCCTTAAAATCTCATTATGGACCCCGCTTAAGAGTTTCTGGTTCTGGGAAGAACTTATCAGGGACGCGGAAAAAAGAGGCAGAATTAATCCGACAGCGATAAGATCGGTTCCACGAGGAGATCGGCGTACGTCGCAGCTTGCCGCAATTTTAATCGGCGTGCGGCAGCGTTCCCAACTTCATTTGTAAACGAAAGTTTGGTACATTTCGAATCTCGATGAAATCGCACGCGATCGCTCTCCGACCGTCTCCGCCACGAATCCCGCTCGAGCCAATTCCTCGACTTCCTCGTGCTGCCGACGCCACTGTGCGCCGGAGCGCTCTTGCAAAATTATCGAACGCAGTTTCGATGTGCGTATCTCGAACGAGCGTGCGAGAGCGAGAGATAAGGAGGAGACGGGGGAACGGGGTGGAGAAAGAGAAGAAATCGGGGACCCTCCGCGGGTGTGACGTTCGGTGAACCGGCGAAAAAAGAAAGACGCACCGTGCGTCGTTACGCGTGTACGTACACGCGTGCAAAATACGCGCGCGCGCGCGTACGAGCCCCCCCACACACATTCCACTGCGCATACATGCGCGCGTATGCACGCGGCCCTGTTTGTATAGGGTCAAAGAATTGGTCAAAGAAAGAGAGGAAGACAGAAAGCAAAAGAACGGGCGGACGCGGGGTCGTGGAATAGCGCGACGCGAGGGGAGGCTAAGGTAGCGCGAGAGAGACGAGAAAGTGTGCCTTGAGGGGGAGAGCAGGGAACGAGAGAGAGAGAGAGAGAGAGAGAGAGAGAGAGAGTGCATGTTTGCCGACGAGGAGAGCGAGCGAGTGAACGGTCGGACTGTCGCGGGGCGAGTCGAGGCGACGAAGATAGCGAAGCGAGGAGGGAGATGGAGAGACAGCTGTCGTGGGAGAAGGACGCGCACCGGCGGGGAAGAGAAAAAAAGAGAGAGAGAGAGAGAGAGAGATCGGGCGACTGCGAAAGAGAGACGGACCGCGGTGCGAGAGTAGGACGGAGGAAGAGTGGTTAGGCGGCGCCTGGTATGTGGCGCCTTCACTGGCGTCGGGCCATCTTTTATTCTGCCATTACAAAGCGTCAACACGTATCTCCCCGTGTGCGCGCGCGCGCGCACGCGCGTGTGTGCGCGCATAGGGCGTCCATGCGTAACGCGTGCGTTATGTACGAGTATCTCCTTACGGGCGTATTGTTTGTGGACAATGACGACGGGGAAGCCTGCGATGACGATCCCGTCGCCGACCTTTTTTTAGAATCGTCTAGGAAGCCCTATCGTCTCTTTTTTTCTCATCCTCCCCCTCTCTCTCTTTCTCTTTTCTATCTCGAGACCCAAACACGTGTCCTGCGTTATGGACGCGCTCTTAAGAAAGCGAACTTCGGCTTCGAGAGGGTCGCGACTATGATCTTGGAGCACACCCGATTCTTTTTTACGAGCATCGGCTCTGTCGAGTTCTGCGCTAGTTCGCGCACTTTTTCCCTGCCTTCCCACGTCCCGATTCTTTTACGGTCGGGTATCCTTTTCTTTTTCTTTATGCGCCTCGCGTATACGTCCCGCAGTCTTGTATCTATATATCTATATACACACATTCAACAGGACCACCGAAGGTTCTTTTCTTTCTTTCATAAGCTGTTCGTCGACTGAAGTTTCCTTCTTCGGTCTCATCTTTTGATACCTATTTACAACATGATTTAATAATCATCGTAGAATTTCTCAGATATATTTATAATATTTGTATTGTATTATTTATAATATTTGCATATTCCATTTTTGGGATGAGTAAACAACTCGATATAATCGCGGCGAAAGGGTGAAACGCCGGTTATTAATACCGATCCTCCGAAAACGTCTATTAAAGTCTAACGGCCGGTGCATCGCGTTGCGGCGGGTGCAGTGGCGCGATGTCGATAAGGGCCAACGAAAATATAAGCGCTGCCAAGTGTCCTTTTGATCGAGCATTGCCGCCGCCGCCGCCCGTGCGCTCGCGCGTAATAGAATCTTTTTTTAGACCCTCGTGCCGCGGCCGACACTCTCCGCTTGCAGGAGAACCGAAATAAATTGAACGATTTTATTGCGATACTATTCGTGGCGCGTCCGCCTACTTGTTTCACAATGCCTGATGTGTCCCGATATATACACATATATTATATACATATGTATGTGTGTATATATAATAGATTTCATATCCATTTTTGAACAGTTAATTTTTTTTAATTAATTTCATTTATTTTTTATATACATCTTTTTGGATGTGTTTTGTGTACTTGGCGTACTTTGTTTACCTTTGTAAGATCTTTTTTTATGAAATATATGTATATATTATAATATCAGGATATATATGCTGATAATGAAAGAAAAAGTATCTTGATACAAAAAAATTTTACTTGACACAAAATAATTATTTACTCGTTGGTTCCTAATAGCTTATTTATTTTATTAAAGTCTTAACATTTCTTGATTGAGAGAAATATTTATAATTTTTAATTAAATATTAATTTTTTTTTCTAAAAAATATTTACTGTTAGATCATTTTTATATTCAAGATAATCAGATTTTTTAATATTAGAAAACAATTTAGTTAAGTTCAATAATATTATTAGGTTATTATGAAAATATTCATTTAAATATAAAAAATGTATAAGTATAAAGTAATATATTTAAGGTAACATGTGCATTTACTTAAAACTAAATATTTTTGCTTAATTAGAACAAACAAATACTTGTATTAAAAGATATAATTTTAAGAAAATGTATTTTTTTTCTTTGAAAAAATTTTTCTCTCACAGTGCATATATATTATATATATATATATATGATATCTCTCCCCCTCGCGTTTTCCTCAAATTCCATACGTATACAACACGCGCCGCGCCGCATTCCCCGCGGTGCTGCCAGGCAGGCGCCAATAATATTCTCTATACCGTTCTCTAATATGACACGCACTTAAGCAAACACCCGATGACTTTATGCCTTCGCTTACTATGCGCATACGTACACTCACTACGCACGCACGTACGCGTAGCGCGTACGCATTTCGCGAGTGCCCTCATGTATACACGGTGTCCAGCTCTTCCGTCCTGTCAAATCGTGACAATAAATTGTCGTTGAGCTTGAAATCGATTCTCTCCCCTAAGAAGAATATTGGAAAGAAGTCGGCGATCCGCTCAACTTGAAATTTAACTTCGGACTCGCCAGAGGCTCTCGTTGGCATTTAACGAGTTTTGAAGGGGACACCCTGTACGCGCCTATATACGCCGTGCGCACGGTAATTTTGCGAAACCGCGTGGGCGTCACTCGGGGAAGATGCAATTCTTAAACGCGAGCTTTATCGCGTATATATCTATATCTTGCCTATTCAGCGACGCGTGGCGCGGCGACAGTCTGACGCGATCAAAGTCTTAATAAATGCATCGCGCCGCTTCGATAATCTATTTTTACACCGCGCCTCCGTTCTCCTCTCCGTCTATTAAACAATTTACAACGATACATCTATTTAATCGCCCTCGTAACTCGCATTCATTATTATATCACTATGTTACTCGCGCATAGATAATCGTTACGAGCGCGACTATTCCTTTTTTATTTTTATAATCGCATGCATCGCGGTCTCTCTCGTCGGAGATGAGATACCCGTTTTTCTCGGAATGCGCGCGGCGGCGATATTATTCCGCCGATATTTATGCCACGCGTGTCAGGTTTGCGTGCGCGAGTGGAACTCGGCGACGGCGATGACGACGGCGGCGACGGCGACAGAGCGACGTAATGCATTCAGAACCGGACGGGCGGCGCGACGCAGGAAGCGAGCGGTTTATGGCTTTGTTGTCGTCGTCGTCGTCGTCGTCTCGTCGCACGCGAGCGCGTGCGATTTTTTTCGGACGCTCTCGTTCGCGGGGACCGACCGACTCGCAGTCGCGGATAGGATCCCACGTGAAAGTCGAGCCGCTCGCGCCTCGCCGGCGCGCGATCCTTTCCTCGCTAGTCTCGTTTAAAAGGCGTCTGTCCTCGACTTGGCGACTCGCTGACGCGGTCATCCGTCGCCTCTCTGACGCGCGCGGCTCCGGCCGATACCGTCGCGTCGCCCCGCGTCGCGACGTTTCGATTGACATGGGAGAGCTTTTCACCCGCGTGTACCTGTGTCCTCACGTGAGCCTCCTTTTTTTATCGATTCCGTCTGCTCGACCACGAGCGAGCATCTATTTGGATATCTATATATATGCCGCGGCCGCCTAGATATCCAGAAATAACAATTTTCGATGTAGAAAGAAGCTATCGATAACGAGATCTCTCACTTCTAATCATCTGTAAATACTTTCTTATCTAATACACGGAAAGAACGGTTTTGCTGAAACATCTAAAAATTTGGTCAACAGATCTGAAAAGTAGAACACTCAAGCATAATGATAATGCTGCAAAAGTTTTGACATTCTAGCAATCAGCTTCCGAGCGTCCTACATAATTATCTTCAAATCTGTATCTGGCTAAATTTTTAGACACTTCGGCAAAACCGTTCTTTCCGTGTAGCATCAAATATTAAGATGTTATAATTATGTGCCTAAGCGTCCTACATAATTATTTTGATGGTTCAACGTTATTATTGTCAGATCGGTATCCGGCTAAATTTTTAATCAATGATACAGTTATAAAGGCTCTCTAAAAATTCATACGAGGATAAAACAACGGCAATAAGAGCCAAGCGCAGTAATTGGGGCGCATAAATAATTTATTATAAATATCAAGAGAACGTAACGATAAAACCAAGTGTTTGTGTGTTGAACGACCGAACTGGCCAAATTTATTCTCAACTAATACTAATTTAACAATAAAATTTAACAATAATCCTTAATACAGATAGCGCGAAGTCATTTGCGAACGTTTCGGTTTTCGGTCCCTTTCTTTGGGCCATCTAGTCTCTTATCGTTAAAGTTCTCTTGATATTTATAATAAATTATTTATGCGCCCCAATTACTGCGCTTGGCTCTTATCGCCATTGTTTTATCCTCGTATAAATTTTTAATATTATTAAAAATTATAATAATTCAGCGAAAGCGCTCTTTTCGTGTACGAATGCTCGTGTGCAAATTGGGAAAATTATTTCAACGATATTTATGTTTGCGAGGCCATGATAAAGTGTGCAGGTTTGCTCTCTATAGTTTCGCCAATCGATGAGGACGCGCGCCGTTTTCCGCGGAATTTCAGGGAGAGACGCGTCCCTCAGCGCGATCACAATCGTTTATACAAGGCCGCGCGATAAATTTCGATCGAACGGCATTCGCGTCGCTTTCGCGAGGCCCATACTTTCCGCGGTCAGGTCGGCGCATATTACGCGATTACACAACTTCGACACATCGAGTTTAACGCATTCGGACACGTACGCGTAACGCTCGCGAAAAAGCAACGCCGGGATTCGACGGACTCGACGAAATCGCATACCGGTTTCTCGATCCCCCCGCGCGGGAAAGGGTAAACGCGAACGTCGTCGCGAGGAGGATCGCCACGGGTGGTATATCTTCATTGATCTTCTGGAATCACGCGCGTCTCCGTCAAGGTAAGCCGGTAGCGGTCTTCCCGCACGTCTTATTCCTCCACGGAATAAGTTCGCCGTCGTCTAGTTTCTCCTCGTTTCCGATTACACGCGTGCGCACCTGCGTCCACACTGAAAAAAAAATTCTCGGTAAACTTGTGAGATGCATTTAGTATACTTTTTTTTGAAGTATTTGATTATTATTACCGATTATAATAATAATAACAAAACATTTTGTAATAATTATAAACATAATAATTATTAAGATCTGCACACTGAAAAAAATTCTTGGTAAACTTGTGAGAAATGCATTTAGTATACTTTTTTTTGAAGTATTTGATTATTATTACCGATTATAATAATAATAACAAAACATTTTGTAATAATTAAAAATATAGTAATTATTAAGATCTGCACTGAAAAAAAATTCTTGGTAAACTTGTGAGAGATGCATTTAGTATACTTTCTTTTGAAATATTTGATTATTATTACCGATTATAATAATAATAACAAAACATTTTGTAATAATTATAATTGTAATTATTATAATCGGTAATAATAATCAAATACTTCGAAAGAAAGTATATTAAATTCATCTCATAAGCTTATCAAGAATTTTTTTCAGTGCAGATCTTAATGTGCCCCGTCTCTAGGATCGATCTAGGATCCCACACGGAAAGAATAGTTTTGCTGAAATATCTAAAAACTTTTGGCCAGATACAGATCTGAAAATAATTTTGTTGAGCCTTGTGTCCACGATGCTAGAAATTGATTCGAGATCTCGGACGGAGAGATCTCAAACAATTCGACCAATCGCATTGATCAATTGGCCGAATTGTTCAAATAACAATAACGTCTTAACATAAGACGGACGGCGCGATAATTCGTACATATCTAGACGTATTTATCTAAGCACACTTAACTTAGCGCCACTGGTTATGTAAATATTTGCGGGTTGCGATATATTTAGAAGACAGAATTATCGCGTTTCCAGTTAGAACCCAAATTCTCTTTAGTGAAATTCCAAATCCAAACACTTGCGACTTTCAGAGAGAACTGCGCGATGCGATCCAAATTTAATATTCGATCTCGAGGAGAAAAAGGAATACGAGAGCTAAAGTTCCGTGGAGCTCCGATTTTTCTGAAACTCGACCGGGGGGGGGACCATTTTTTTAAGGATAGAAACTAGAAAGGAGATTCTCTTGATGAGGTTCTATTTTTAGATGAGTTCTACTTCTATGACATAGAATTTACAAATAAATGATAAGCCGAAAGAGATAAAGGTATTTCTCTTCGGTGAATATTTGACCATCCCTTTCCACGGGATTTCCCTGTAATCTAGCGTCGTCGCCAGGATTGAGGGGGGAGGGGTCTGAAAGCTCGTCCTGGCGACGATTCTCGGCGGCTTTCGAAATACTGAAATTCCGAGTCTCGGTACACAATACAGGCGCCACTGGTGCGCTACGCGCGCGCATCTTATCGCGGGCAAACACCGCTCGGCTAAACTCGTAGTTCCTATCGCTCGCTCTCGTCTATCAAACTAGATATATATGCGTATGCGCGCGTGTCTGCGCGCTGCGGCATATGCATATAATACGGCGGCGCGTATCCGCGCGTATACGTATATACGGGGTGTCCCTCGGAGTCGGGCGCACCCGCCGAGCTGGTCTCCTCCTCATCCCGCGGCGCGGTATCTGATACGGAAGCGGATACGCGCCGGCTATTTTTAGCGAACACTGCATTCCCGCGGGAACAAAAATAGACGAGTGTCTCTCGTCCCATTACGCGCGGAGGAGAGGTAAAAAGCGCGTCGCGCCGATCTTCCTCGACGGAGATTGATTCGCCGGGGTCAAATCGGTTCTTAGCCTTTAATGAGTATAGCCAGCCGCGCGTTGCATATGCAACGGGACGATAAATAATACGGGCTGCCGTGTTGAGACATTAAGAACGCGCGTAAAAAACGTATTTGCTCCAGTCTGCTGAATTGAATTAGAATATTTATAAACGGCATATATTATGTTATCTCTAACCGTCAATATTTATATACTGAAATACAAGAATAAGTTCTTGTGGATACATACGATTATCATAATAATGTAAATAAGATCTCACAAGCTAATAATATAAACGGTGTGTTATTAACTTAATCTTAAATAAATGTCCTCCTTCCTTCTTTTCGAGATATACACTGTTAGATGTTAAAAGATCAAATTTAAACCAATTTCTTGGGTTAAATTATTTGGTTATTTTTAACTTTTACATGGGTCAAAATTTATTATTTTAACACAAAATATGTGGTTAAAAAGCAACCATAATCTAATTTTTTAAGTTAAATTAACAACATATTGGGTACCTCAGGAGCGGTGGCGATCTATAGGAATGGTTATAAATGACTCAAATTTCATTTAACACTACAAATTTAACAGTGTAAATTGCAATACACTTTGCAATTATTGATGTCTATTTTCCAATGAATATCAGAAGCATCTGGGATCATATAATTTATCTAAATTATATTATACGATCGCCAAAAAATTTCTAAGGTGATATTCGTCTAAATAAGTTCTGAAACGAGCCACGAGTCGAGCATTTTTCACGTAGCAGGATAGACACTCATTCGCGAACGAGTAAAGCCCGTAACACACTACGTATCGCGGACGCGGATCGGATTGGGATTGCGGATCACGGATCGGAATTCAGCCAATCACAGGCGAGCAGCTCGTCTGTGATTGGCTGAATTCCGATCCGTGATCCGCAATCCCAATCCGATCCGCGTCCGCGATACGTAGTGTGTTGCGGGCTTTAAGGACGTTTCGGCACCGCGTTCTCCTTGACGAAGTGGGACTTTAACTCGTAAACGTAGCGGTCGCGGTACGTCCGCGATGGAGGTAAAGAATTTGGCAAGTACGTCCCTGGTAGCGGAGAATTGTGGGTTGAACTCGCATTGCGCTCGCATATACGCGTGTGTACCCCGTACGCACACGCGTGTGAGAGGCGGTCGCGATGGCCGGCTTTCTTGCGAGCTACGCGTGAGAGCGCGTGTCGTTAGGTATGCAACGCGCACCTCTATACGGCGCTACGCGCGCGCGCGCGCGCACGGTCGTAGAAAGGCCGTTTGAAGGACAAGGGTCACGTCTCTCCGAGCGCCGATATATATACGCGACACGGCCGCTGCGTTTACTACCTTTACCGTATAGCCGTCGACCCCGATGCGTGCGCCTGTTCCCTGCTTAAGCCGGTGTCAGACTACGCTTTGGAAATTGGAGAATAGCGAATTGGAGATCGGAATTCGACCAATTAGAGAATCTTAAATCTTCATTCTCTTTGTTCTGATTAGTCCAATTCTAATCTCCAATTCGCAATCCTCAATCTTCACTGCGTAGTTTGACATGGGCTTTAAGCTCGTGTCAGACTGTGTATTGGATATAGAGAATTGCGAATTGAAGATTAGAATTCGACCAATCAGATAATCTTAATTTTCATTCTCTTCACTCTGATTAGTCCAATTCTAATCTCCAATTCGCAATCCTCAATCTCCACCGCGTAGTCTGACATGGGTTTTAGTTGGCATGATCACGCGTGCCATCGCGGATGAACGGACTGCGAAATTCCTTCTTTTTGGAATAGATGGATAGATATAGGCATAGATACGCGGGAATCAGGGTCAAGACTAGGACTCAAGGATCTACGAGCAAAGCGGATCTAGCTGAAGGAAGATCGATGAAAGGAAAATATAGAAAGACGTTTCGCGCGATTGCGAACGACGTATTATTATGAAACTCAATTGCGGAGATGATACGAGATTAGTGAAGAAAATATGAAAGGTGAAGAAGATGATATTTTGTCACGCGTATTTGCACGATCATAATTTTTCATTAGTTTTTGCGAGGAGATCTTGAGAGGCGGTTGCACGATTTATTTTTCATAAACAAACGCGTGGAATATAAAGATGTTCTAAGTTTTTATATATCTACATTCTAAATTGCTTAAGTACACTGCTGCTCAAAAGTCTGAATACACCCCATAAAAATGTGATATCTTATTATCAGCCGTCTCTGTAAAGTAAGTACCAGCTGTTTTTTTACTATAGCCAACTGTTTAACTCTCAGTTCCCTTAACCCTTTCGCGCCTAACGGGACATATGTGTCCCATCGAGGATCTGAAAGGCGACGAATAAACTTTCTAAAACACAAAAACTCGATTTATGTCGTGAAACATAAAGAAATCCAAAGAAAAAAAAGTCGGCGCGAAAGGGTTAAAGCATACTTATGTTCTACTGTGTAATCAATAAATAATAATTTATAGGAGCCTTAATTCATTTTCGTCCTTTTCATGGTATTCAGACTTTTGAGCGGTAGTGTATCTTTATAATACTTTTTATGTGAGAGATTTTGGATCGTATATAATTCGCAGTTTTTCATCGCAATGAATGAAAGATTAAAATCTCGCGATTCAAATTATTTTTTCTACGCGTACTCTCCACTTTGTACTGACGCATGCGGCTTATCTTCTTACGTGCAAGATTTTTAACACGCGGAACAGCGCGGCCGTTGCCGTGCATGTGCACCTACGTTACGCAGCTACTTGGCTCGGCCATGCCAAGGTTGGGAACCTTATCTAAGCTTCAGGGTGTTTGACCCAACTGGGAAAACACATTGGCACTCCGGTGGCTTTGCATCGGTCGCTCGCGATCTGCTTAAAGCGCCGTTCACAATTGGCTTTTCTTATCGACCGGAGCGGCATAAAGCGCGGATTTATTACTCGTCGTCGCGGAGATGGAACATCGATATTAATTATTAACTCTTCTAAAAAAATTGCAAGAATTGTTGTTCGGTCTACCTGTACATTTAATTCTAACAAAAAATATTTGATTTCGAAAAAAATGTTTATCTTTATATAAAAATGATATACTTTTGGATACTAAGAATTGAAAAGTAAAACACTTTGTTTCCTCCTTATCGATCCTGTTGAAATATCTTTTATTAAGCAAACTGAATATTTCTTCCGTCCGACCAGATATAAACCGCTGAGGGTATTGCGGTGTACAGATTTGGGGCATTAGTGGACATTACTAGGGCACATTAGTGGGCATTACATAAAAAATTCATTAGTAATGCCCAAAAATTGTGTACTTTTGTGTACTTTGTGTACTTAGTAATGCCCAATTTTGGGCATTACTAAGCATTGCACAGTGGGCCAAGAGCTGGACAAAAATCCATTTTTGCACTTGTTTCTATTTTGCAATTATTTTTGTTTTCCTTACTTCTTGAGATAATACTTTCCATAAGCATAAGGTCTTCAATGGTGTTCTTGTTCTCATTTAGTACTGACAATGTAAATCACAATTAAAATTGCGTAACTCTCATACAGAATATATATGTGTTTATTTTATAATTATATTGTTGAATGTAAGCCTTGTGGGGCTTATTTGGGGAATATTTTCAATATAACTGTTTATTTTTAATGGGGAAAAAGTACAGCTTATGCAATAATATTATGAAAAAACTTTGGTTTTTTGATGTAAAACGTAATAAAAAGAAAATTTGTCATTTTTCTTTTAATATATTTTGAGTGTTCCACATCGTTCCACTTGGAGACAACATGCATTTTATTGGTTGATACTTAAACTTCAAAATCACGCCTAATTTTTGTGCGTTCACGTGCGTTTTCAAAAATGGCGTAATAGTTAATCCGTTCGTGCCTGGTGGAACATAATATCCTGATGGTCCTTCAAAAATTCATATCTTCCACAAAAATAAAGATAGCGACTTCTTTCTGGGCTCATTTTAAAGGTAAGCGTAAGGGGTATATGAAAAAAAATCGCTACTTAATTTCAAAATGGCGGATTCAATGTGGCGGATCAAAATGCTAAATTTTGTTGTATTCACATGTATGTACGTCGATATATATAAGTTTTTGAGATCGCTGATGACACGATTCTGCAATAAAAATTCCAAAATTTAAAATTGCGGATCCAATATAGAAGAAAGAAAGAAGTTCTTTTTCAGAAAGTGTTGACAGTTCTTCTGAAGGACCTGATCAAAACAATTCTGATGAAGATTAACATTTTCGGGACGAGAGCTTCTTAATGAAATTAAGTTGCAAGTGTTCAAAAATATAAATACTGAGTAAAAACCAGGTTTTTTACACACACACACACACACACACAGGGATCAAATCCTCGCCACGTCCACGTCGTTGATCCTGGGTAATGCCGAGAGCAGGGATCTAACGGACATTTTTGAGATTAAATTCGATTTCAGCGATCTTAAAAACCCTCTATAAAAATGCATTTTCTCATTTACATGAGATTTTGAATTTTGTCCAGCTTCTGATTGGTTTCGGCCCACTGTGCATTGGTGTACACAATTTTAGTCAGTGGTTTACCCCTCGGATATAAATGTACAATTTCTTTGGGACTTTTCTCAATGCGAGTATGCTAATTCCGCAATATGCCGATTCCGTCGCTGCGCGCTGCAGTTCATGACTGTTAAATTCAACGACGTTTCGATGGAGAAAACTGACTCCGTCTGCGCTTTTTCTTCGTCGGGACGCCCGGGACGCGAATCGAATTTGCGTGCGGGTCGCACGAAGCGCGGCGGGCATAAATCTTGCCGGATTAATTTACGAACATGGAATATCGGGCCGATCAAAACAACACCCCTCCGGGGCGGCCTCTCCGCGAGCGTACGCAAGTCGCGTCGGGGACGAAGTCGGAAGGCCGCCGCGCCGGGCATTATTCTTGCGGATCGCGACGCGACGCGACGCGGCGGCCCGCGTCGATAAGTAATTGCATCCAATCTCCGTGGAATTCGCTTTCGGGCCGAGTGCCGCGACGACGGCACCGGCCGTCCCGCTTCTTCCGCATCTCCTTCTCCCGCATGCCGAAATTTATTATCGGGGAGGCGGCTCGTGGCCCCCCCCTCCTCCTCTATCCCTCGATGATTTACCGAACGGTCCTGGTGTTTTGCGAACAGCGAGACGCTTCTTTTCCTATCGTCTGAATTTATTCCCGCGCGTCGCGACGCCACCCGCGACCTCGACGCCGGACAAGCGCGAGCCATTATCTCGCGGAACGATACATTTTTTTTTTTTTTTTAGAATTAACGAGCCACGGAAATTTGCGCGGTCTCGCGCATAGGCGCCCTTACAACTGTTTTCAAAGGGGAGGGCGAAGCGTAAATACACTTAGGCCGGTATTCATAGTCGATTCTTATATTTAAGACCGTCTTAAGTATTGTCTTGAGATGTCATCAACCAATCACAGAGCCGTATTAGCATCTTAAGACATTACTTGAGACGGTCTTGAAATAAGATTCGACTATGAATACCGGCCTTATTGTTAGGGTACCATTTTTGTGAGGCTCTGCCAAAAACGAACGTTATTTAATATTTTTAAATAATATTTTTTGAAGGAATATTTATGCAGATTTTTATTTTTAATTGTATAAATATATATATGTATAAGCCGATTTAGAACGTCCTCCGACATTGTCCGACGCCTAATTTCCACCTTCTATGGTCCTCACAATCTTCTGGTGTTAAATCTCTCACTTAGGGATTTATGTATAACTTGTTGCCATTCCAATTTGAGTCTTCCTCTTTTCCGTCGTCCTATTGGTTGCCACTCTAACATTTGTTTAGGTAGTCTTGTTTCACACTGAGAAAAAAGAATGGTTGCAATTACCATAATTTATAGTTATTTTCAGCGCCAACTATATTTTTATAATTGTTTTAACCATGACTGGCAAAACTGTAGTTTAATTATAACTACTACTGTAATAATAACTACTATACTATACTACTGTAATAATAACACTGTACTACTACTACTACTAACTTACTGTACTACTACATATATGCAAATAAAGTTATTATTACTAACAGTATAGCAGTATTGACAATAAAAAAGGACCTCCTAACCATAATTATTTTACTATGCAATTATAGTCACGAATACCAAACACTTTTTTCTCAGTGTAGGCATACGACGATTTATAATTGTATAAATTTCAAACAAAAATATTATCAGGTTGTCAATCATAAAACCATTCTAAATTGAAAAAATAAAATTCCAGGGGGGCATATGCCCCTCCTTGCCTCCCCCCCGCCTCATGGGCGCCCATGGACTCGCGCGATCCGTAAACAATCGATCGATTCTGCAGCGGACGATTTAGCCGGCGTCTCTCCCGATCACGTTTTCCTCGATACATAAACCCCTTCCTCCCTTCTCGCCCATTCGCGATCGTGCGCTTCGTCGATTTTACATCCGCGGATTATGGCTTTAGCGTGCCTTATCTTACGGGATGTGTGTATACGCGCTCTGTCAGAGCGACGATGGGGCGGTAGCAACAGCAGCGATGGTATCGCATTCCAAACGAGACTCCAGACACTTTAGCCGACGCTGTCGCGTGTCTCGGGCTGGGCTGGCGCGCGTTATTTTTCTCCCATCCGTGTTTACACACGCTCCCGTGCAAACACCTTGCCCGTATCGTTCCGCGCGGCGATTGGTATGCGGCTCGGAAGGTCGACACTCGAGATCTGCGTACGCTGCAAACGATAAATATCTCGGCGACCGAGTCCCCGCGTTAGCCATTAGACGGATCCTTTCCGATCGCACGGCGCGCCCGGGAGCTTGCATTTTATTATTTTGTCGCAGCGCCGAACGCGAACTCGTACGCACGTCGCTGAAATTATAATTTATTTTAAAAAAAAGGATAAGAAGGAAAGATGAAAGATGTCTCTTTCGTCAAGTCAGAATTTAATTCACCGACAGACGAGACACGACTCGTATCTCAATTTGCACATTAGAGGCGTGTTAACGTCAAAGATTAACGTCTTGGGGAAGTGCTGAACAAAAGTCTTATGTTATCGCGTAGAATCGGCATCACGCGCGGTTGATAGAATTTAGTGAATTGAAGTTATATCTCCAGGGTTGCCACAGACCTGGAAAACCGGGAAAAGTCATGGAAATGGAGAAATTGGTTATGGAAAACCTTGAAAAGCCAGGGAAAAATACAAAAAAGCCTGGAATTTTGCCGCGCGATAAACATTTTTGCGTACTGTGCAGTGTTGCCAAAAGCAGACCGTGGCCCTATTGAAAATGAGATGTTGCAGGACGATGTTGCGCACGTCTGTCACCCTTTACCATCATAATTACAATTTTTTTCTTATTTATTTTTTATTTACTTTTTTTTGCATTCCGAATTATGTTAGTAAACTAACTTTTAAATTTGTTTTGCTTGTATTAATATAAGCTATCTTTCCTGCAATTGCTGTTTCTAAACGTTAAAATTTAAGATTACAGATTGGTCATGGAAAATTCTTCAATACTGTCTGGAAAACATGGAAAAGTCAGGGAATTTCAAAATTCATTTTCTGTGGCAACCCTGATCTCTCTCCCCCCCCTCTCTCTCTCTCCGGCAGCGTAAAGGACGGCGGGTAATTCTCGCGGCGCGGTTGCCGGCGCCGATTCATTGAGAGATTCTTTTTTTTTTTTCAACCGGAGCCGAGATCCTTGGAAACGAGAGCGATTACGAAAATAAAAGGCTCGCGGACGTGCGCCGCTAAGAGAGGCAGACGTGAAATAATACTCTATCTCGGCGTAGAGAAACGAGGACACTTAAGAGCCTCGGCAAGCTGCAGTCAATTCCGTAATTGCTTCTTTATCGTGATCTTCAGAGAACCGACAGAATTGCTTTATTACAGGGCTTTCGGTCTGCTTCCAATTTTCCGAGCCACATGCGCCGCTCGCCGATCCCCGCGCGGCGTGGCCCACATTTAGTGACTGCGTTTATTGTATCGCGCGCGCGCGCGCGGGACGCACCTCGCGATTCCTCCTCTTGCGCTCGCTTCCTCCCCGACGCGTTATCCCCATGATTTATCCCCTCCCGCGATAGCGGCACGATCGTCAGATCGAGGAGCGCTTTTACTTCAACATCGAGAATTCCGTAGAGGTGTGCGAATAGTTCGAATTCGAATCGAATCACAATAGATTCGATTCGATTTGTTTTCGAATCTAAAAGGTTCGAATTCGAATA
>NJRP01000367.1:103185-128793 GCA_003063835.1 Aphaenogaster floridana
TTTTTGACTACACTATAAAAAAAGTATGTAAAATTACAGGACAAGTGTAAAAATTATATGTAAATAAGTGTAAAGGTATCATTATTTATAACGGAAACGTAACAAACTCATGTATTTTTACAACAATTATTATTGTGAAAATACGTGATTTTGTAAGTTTCCATCATAAATAGTGAAGTAATATTACATCCTTTTTTTTACAGTGTAGACGTAGGCGCCGCATCGTAAAAAATAGTTCCGACCAGTAAGGTCCCCGGCGCGCTACGGCTGCAAAGAGTTAACAAGTACACTTTCGAACAAGCTCTAGCAAGAAAACTCACGATCCTCCGAAACAGTTGGAGAAATTCTGTTTTCTTTTTATATTTTATACGCGTTAGGGCGCAATGCACTCATCCACGAAAAAAAAAATGGCATTGCATTAACAACATTGAGTCTAACTGGAAGTAATTTTGTTAATTCAGTAACAGTATTAATGAAAGAAATACGTATGCTCTTGTTTTATTAAACTGTTATTGAATTAACGAGATTAACAATTAAACTTAATGCTGTTAATGCAACATCATTTTTTCCATGTATTGTCTCGCGTTATTCATTCAACATGATTCAATCGTACTTTTGGAAAGAGAAATTTGATATATTTGACGCAATTGCGACTGTTTAATTTGTGAATGACAAGCACGTATATATATGTACGTAGAACTGCGAGAGGCAGCCTTTGAGACAAGCGGACATAACGTGTCGTAAACGACGCAATGTCATTCATAAACGACGGCAAACAATAAGGACGCTTGGCGCCCGATGGATCAGGAGTCTTCACGCTTTAAACGTTTCCGTTTTTTTCTTCCTGACCGTAGGTGAGACGGGACAGAGGGAATGGTGCACCCTGGCGTACTGGGAACTGGGCGGTCGAGTCGGCCGTCTGTATCCGGTGGAACCATCGACGGTGAACGTCTTCGACTCTCTCCACGACGGCGACGGTCTCTGCCTGGCGACTCTGGCCGAGAACCAGAATGCACCGCCCGCGGTCCAGCGTACACGCAGCAAAATTGGCCTCGGTAAGATCTCTTCTCTACAGACCTGTAAGCCTATTCTGTAACTTCTGACAGCGTCGTTAAAAGTTACAGAATTAAGCCTCTGAGCACGTATTAGGAATCTATCCGGAAACGATTACATTCAGAATGGATCCGAAAAACAGAGGACAAAGATAAGGAAACAACAAGGACAAGTATAGGACAAGTGACTCATTTCCAAATAGTTTCATAATACGTGCTCCGTCAGAATTTAGGGGCTGTATGCTGATTCTGTAACTTTTAACGACATGTCGTCGTTACATTGTCATCGCGCAGCTTTTTTATCATGTATTATATTTGTGCAACGACAACATAACGAAAATGACACTGTCGTTAAAGTTACAGAATTAAGCCTCTAGGCACGTATTATGAATCTATCCGGAAACGATTACATTCAGAATGAGTCCGAAAAACAGAGGACAGAGATAAGGAAACAACAAGGACAAGTATAGGACAAGTGACTCATTTCGAACGGAATAATTTCCGAATAATACGTGCCCTGTCAGCGTCCGTTTGAAGCTATGCGCTCGGATTTTCAATTTTTTTTTCTGTGAAGAAGCAAAGTCGTTGTTTGTCCTACACCGTTAAAAATATTAGAGATTTACTTTTCTAATTTGCGCATATTCGTAAATCTCTTGCCAAAGATAAAATTATTCTAACTTTCTCTCACACATATAGTTTTTATTGTGAAAGGAAAATTTACATGTTTAAATACACAGGTACAAGTTAATAGATGATTTTCGTAATAATGTATAATAAATCAGACAGTAGTATTGTATGATAAAAAAGTGCGTGTGTTATTTCTTTTCAATATATTGTAAAATCCGATGGAATATTAATGATGCGATAGACAATGGCATACCAAAAGAGTTAAATCAATTTTTTAGACCTAAATTAATTACTGTTTTTCTTTGAAAATATTTTTATTATAAATATAAATTGTGCAAACGAAGAATTCAGACTGTTTTATATCCAATACGCGATAGTAGTTCATGAAGATCCTGGGACGTGATGGATAAAGGGAACCATGCTTTTTTGTCGCAGGACTAACGCTCAGCCAGGAAGTGGACGGTGTATGGGCGTACAATCGGTCGGAGAGTCCGATCTTCGTGAACTCGCCCACCTTGGACGATCCGGAATCGAGGACGCTGTTGGTTTACCGGGTGCCGCCAGGTTTCTGTCTCAACATCTTCGACCGCGCCAAGATCCTGCAGCTTCCATACGGCGGCGGCGGCGGCGGTCAGGCCGCTGGCTTCACCGCTTCCGGCCCCGTCGACATTAACTCCGTCCGCATCAGCTTTGCCAAGGGCTGGGGACCCAAGTATTCGCGGCAGGAAGTCACTTCCTGCCCGTGCTGGCTCGAGGTGCTCCTAGCGCCGTGCAGGTGATCATCCCCAAGGCTGGCCGGGCCGAAGAGTATCGTCAAGTCTCGTCCTCAACTCGCGCCTCTTGCTCCTCCTCGTCGTCATCATCATCGTCGTCGTCATCGTCGTCGTCGTCGTTGTTCTCGAGGAGGATCGGTGATAATGATGCGGCGACCGTGGCCTTTAGCTCCGTCCTAGCGAGAGCTGTGTTAATAAATAAATAAAAAGAACACGTGTGTGTGCCGGGGGCGATCGCCAGCGGCGTGTGCCGGGGTCGCCCCAACAACCCCAGCAGTCTTACCAAAGTACACGCCGTCAAAGTAATACGTTTAGGAACAACGTCGCGTTCCGTTTTCGTTAGTAGAACGAGAGACGGGAACAAACCAAGATCGTTCGCGAGCGTGTTCATCGAGCGCGTACGAACGGAGAGATTCACATCGAGACTCGCACGAATGGAATTTGGGATTTTTACGAAACGTGCGTTTGATTCGTAGTTCTCTCCCCTTTTTTTATTTTATTCCCTAATCGCACAGACGTCGATGCTATTCGAGATTTGTGAGAATTTCTGACAGAGGAAGCGGAAAGAATCGGGCTTCCGGTAGGTCTAGTCACTTGCGTTAATGATCTGCTCGCGCTAGCTCGCGAATTCGCGCGCGTGGATTCTGAATTCAGCATGGCAGGGAAAATTCTTAGTCTCGTAAAGATGAAGCATGAAGCAAAGAGTAACATCGACGAAACAGAGAGGATGGACAGTACGTAGATAGAGAGCGCGATAGCTGGATAATCGCTTTTATTTTGTCGTAGTCGTTCGAAAAAGTTCAAAGAACAGCGGGATTTCATCGGCATTTAATGATAGACAATTCAAAGAAGATAATTGACGCGATAGCGCAGAAAGTAATTGAATATCCAGCTGTTCCTCGATAATTTTTTGTAAGTTACAGACTTATCATGAACTTTTCCGCACGCTCGTTTAATTTCGTATAGAACTTATGTTATTGACTCGAGAGATATAAATTAACGTTTGTAAGAACTTTGTAAAAATGATCATGCGAGTTTGATGTTTATTTAATTGTGCAGTCTTTACAAATTTTATACAGGTTG
Source organism: Aphaenogaster floridana (assembly GCA_003063835.1). Lineage (NCBI taxonomy): Eukaryota > Metazoa > Arthropoda > Insecta > Hymenoptera > Formicidae > Aphaenogaster > Aphaenogaster floridana. The sequence goes on from NJRP01000367.1 coordinate 106,721, forward strand.
CAAACCCTTTAGGATTGTTATTTTAAGAATGTTGAAAATATAATATTTATATTAAATGGATTAAATTTATCGTTTATTAATTTTAATTTGAGAATCGTGTCGGCTACGGTAGCATGAGTTCTATGGCTAGTTCTATGTCGCGAGGGGGACAATACTGAATCAAATGGTCGCGCGATCAGTCTAACGATAAGCCGAAAGCGATTGACGTTTGCCACGAGTCCCGGCTGTGTTATATCTCCGATCGTCGTTCGGTGCTGTACATACGTATAGTACATGTACATACACTGTGCCTTCCCAGCTTCCCTCCTTGGTGCAGCGCGTACTCATACGGGAAACAAAAGTGCGCCGCGTGCCAAGCTCGTTTCGCACGAAAAAAAAAGAAAAAAGGATATGATGCCTCCTCCTCACCCGGAGCTTTGTACTACAGTAATACGATGTACTGTGATAAGAGTTTGACGCGAGTCTTTTCTTTCTTCCTTTTTTTTACGATTGCGAAGCAAGCGAGACAACAGAGAGAGAGAGAGAAACAAAGCAAAACGAGATACGTTAATTAACGGTTAATTAACGGAGGAGATTCTGCACATCGGAAATGAGGAACGGGTATCGCTAGTTTCGCGAGGATCGTCCCTCGGCTTACGCCAAAATCTGCTACTCTCAAAAAAGATCCATTTGCGTAAAGTTTAACGCAAGTAATAACTGCTGACTCTTGCAGTCAGACAATTATTCCTAAGAAATAAAATTATAAAAATAATTACCTTAAAAACAAAAGCTTATATTTAAAAAAAGAAAATCAACTAAATATTTACCTTTCTGTAGGATGAGAAATAATATGTCCAATTTCTTCCAAAATATTTTCTACTGTCCTCGGTTTTAATCTGAATTTATAGTGAAATTCATGTTGATCATATTTTTCAAAATAATTTACCCGCGGACTAAATAATCGTCTTTGCCTTGGTTCAAAATCTTCGTCACTGCTATATGCATTAATGTCTATATATATCCATTTTTAATTCGCGCTTCTATTCTATATTTCACTGATAAACACAGCCACACATGTCTTTTTCAGAAATTTGAGGTTAAATACTGCAAAATTTCTAGTTAACCCAAGCTCCAAGCAGAGGTAAAATTTATCCAAGTTAACTTGTTGGTTAAGTCCTAACCAAACGTCCTAACAATAAATTTCTTGGTAACTTGTAACCTTTAGGTAACCACATATTGTGAAAATGGGCCTTAGTCGCCGAAACATTTCGACCGAGATGAAGGGTGGCTTCGTTCAAGCTGCGCTGCTTTTTTTTTCCTCTGGACGTCGCTATGCGCGCCTCATGGTTTCCGATGCGCAGGAACTTTCCTCGAAGAGGATTGTACACGGAACGCATACGTGCGGACGGTTTTTTTTTTACATACTCTGTAGATATACGAATGAGCTTGAAAGAAGGAAAGAGCGTACACGGTGTTCAGAACAATATGTTTAAGTGCATACGATGTAAACGTGTACCAGTCATACGTATTCATTCACACACATACACGTACACACGTACATATATACAATCGACTGATCGACCCGTAAGGTTTTTCGACCATTAGTTTACTTTCGTACTACCGCTTTTATCGGACGTAAAAGTGGCCGTTACTCTGTAATGACGATTGAACGGATTGAGAGCTACGAGAAACGATATATTGTGATGCGTATACGCCGCTTAAATGTTATATATTGATATGTATACAGAGACGTATACAAAAAGATGTTCATAGGTAGCTAACTGTAGCGTGAGAGGGAGAGAAAGGAAGATTGAGAGAGAGAGAGAGAGAGAGAATGAGCGAGCGAAAGAGAGAGAGAGAAAGCGAGAGCGAGAAAGAGCGACAGTCGGGTTGGATCATCGGCGAAAATAATTGTAACGAGGGATGAGAGGACGTTCGCCGGCAGATTGTTCACTTTTTGGCGACTCCGACTTGCTTTTCGTAGTCCCTTTTTCCGCAGTCCCAAACACGTTGTTATGATCGAGGTCTATCTACTCGTCCCTCGTGAAGCCGCAATTAAGAACGTGCTTTGGAACGCGTTTGAAACGGCGTTACGTGCCTCTGTCCGCGCGACGTAGGACGGCATTTGACGATTTACAAGACACGTCGTCCTCGAGAGAATCGGATTACAAGTAATTTAAACTGTCCCGAGTAATTTAAGCTACCACCTTGGGCTCGAGGTACCAATATTTGTCAGCGACGTTCGCGTCCTTTCGTACTTCTTCCGATAACGTTAAATTTGCAATAACTCGGAAAGACGACCGTACAAATGCGATAAGAATAATTTAGAGGTAATAAAGCAAATAGTACATTAACTGACGAGAAATGTAATACGACGCGGGGAGTCGGTTTGACGATGATAAACGTAATTCGTGTCGATTCGCGGATCAATCGCGACGTGTAATGTTGTAATGCGCGTACGCGTGCGAGATACGTAATGATTTATATTTGTACCTCTTTGTGCTCGTTTTATCGCACCCAGGCATCCGAAAGAGAGCCGTCGCATCCGTCGCGCGTTAGGAACAACAAGGAACTTCTCAGACAGCACACGGATATCCGAAGGACATCCATAAGATGTCCTTTAAGAATATTGAGGATATCCACAGGCCATCCGTTTTACGTCCTTTGGACATTCTATGAACATCCATGATATATCTGCAGATATAAACATGTTTATGAAATTGGTGGACGTCGAATGGACATAAATAAATAATGACGGATCAGCTATATCAGTACATTTTGTTACACTGTTAAAAAAATCTGAATTAAAAATAATATAAAAATGTAGGAAGTTTTTATGCAGATACCGTATATGAAATTTCAAATACGAAGTTGAAAATTAAAGGAGTGATATTTCGAAAATAAAAGTATCGCGATATACAAATTAATATATAATTGTAATATACATTTCATATACAAATGTTCTCATTTTCAATCGAAAATATATATTATTACCTTGCGTATTAAAAAAAATCTTAAACGGGTTTTTAAAATATTCAAGGTTGTGTGTATATTAAATTTCACATTAGTGATTACAATTCATGTTCGTATATGAATTTAGCTATACAAGTGCAAGAATGTTTATTTCAGATACTCACTTTGTAAATTTCATTTACCGTAGTATCGTAAATGTGTTGTAAATTTCATATCTTTTTTAACAGTGTACATATAACCACCAAGAATATCAAGTATCTGCATTAACTTTAGAACTGAACGAAATTATAATTGTCAAAATACATCTCATTTACTTTCATACCTTGGAGCCCAATTTTAGGGACTCGTCTTCGAAAAATCATTTCGTTAACACATGGATGAAGACTTTTATAATGCTGTGTCTTTTATTCCATCTTGTATGGTTTTTTTACTTACGAGAAATACGAGAACTCCGCGTCCATCTGGTGGTGGTGCCGCTCGTGGATGTAGTGGATGTTATATGGACATACAAACTTGTCCATTTTGGGATATTCCTATAGTGTTTACAAATGTATATCCTAAGGATATCTTTATAAGGTCCATGGACATCCCGACAAAAAATGGACATAAAACGGATGTCCGTAGGATATCCTGTGCTGTCTGGATTATGAAGGCGTACTCTAAAATTAATGGTAGGACAGTCCTACCGACGTAAATACGACGCTACGGGGACGTCCGGGCTTCTTCTTCTGCGACATGCCTCGTTGCGATAAATGCGAGAGCGATTTCTCCTCCGTCTCGGGAATTTCAAGAGATATTGCAAAAATGCGAAAAAAATCGTGTAATATAAGGCCCATATTCTGAATCCTCTTTTATCGATAAAAGTGCCTCTAAAAGATCTTTTCAGCCAATAAGAATCCTTCTAAACCAATTTTAGTGACACTATCGATAAAAGAGGATTCAGAATATGGACTTAAATCTGCCTCCCCCCCAAAAAACGCGAAACTTTGAAGGAGAAAAAGCAGATTTACGCTCACAGAAAGCCCAATAGCAAACTCGCAATAATAAAACTGTTTAATGAGTTGCCGGAGGAAGAGACGAGAAAGCAAGTACCGCGTTTATTTCGCGGTATTCCTCTTTTTTTCCCGTCGAATCTTTTATGTCTCTCGTGTGAATTGAAATTCTGCGGAGTTCCGTTTCCGTCTGTTTGGATGGTAATGATTTTTATGTATAATAGAGCGCTATCGTTATAATTATGTTTTCTGTATCGCTGTCAATCTCGCCGACATTCTTCATACTGCTCTGCCTTTCGTCTTTTTTGGAATGTCCGTAGATACAAAAAGTGTTATCCGTAGATTGTATCTGTACATAATATAAAATGCGGAGAAACCCCGAGGAGTTTCTCGATGATTTTCGTGAATTTTTGTAGCGTCGTAAAATTTATCGAAAGCACGAGTCTACACTGATCTAAGTGAAAAGGAAGCTCAGATGTGAATAATGTAATATACACCTTCGACGAAGAGATTCTTTTTTTTTTTCAAATAAGAAAGACTAAATACATCTGTTGTGTACATTCGTAAACTGCGTGGAACGTTTTTGCATTTCGACTGAAACATAGATTCATCTCTTAATGCATGGATTGTCTTCTTTCACTCTACCTCTTCGTTTTGCGTTCTTTTTCCTTTCACGTCCCTTCGCGCTTCGCCATTTCGTCCTTTGTTTTACAATCCGCCTTTTCCGTCTCTCATTTATTTAAGCTCGACATTCTACCCTTTATTTTCTCGACTTCCGTGATTATCAACAGCGAACTTTTTCAAATGACATTTGAGAGTGTATTTTTCCTTATTTCCAAATAATATTTTTTAAATTCATAAGGCATCTCTCATCCGATGTTTTCTTAATGTAAAAGTTAATCTGTATCCAACGCGCGGATTAATGTAACATTACTTTTTTGTTATCTCGTAATGAGGGAGATTGTTACGTCGGCAAATGACCGTTTGTCTGAGGCGCGTCAAGCAAGACTGAGCTTTCCGATTAAGAATCATTTATTCTTACGCCTATTTGCTGCGAGATTTATCTCAAACGGAACGATTGGCTTTCGCCGATGAAAGAGCCGGCCACTTGTTCGACGAGTTACCGTTTCTCTCGGGCGACGCGACGTGCCATTATCCAGTAGTAGTAATAACGAGAGAGTAATAACACTAATGTTAACGACCGAACGACAATTAGAGCCGTTTTCTAGCGTCTACTAACTCATGACCGACCGACCACTCCACTTCTGTCTGTGGGCTAGGTTTAAATAATCTTTAAACCATAGACATGCAATACGAAAGTTCCTCGTTAGCGAGATTAGATGCCTTCGAGTCGCGAGTCTCACTTAATCGGTTTATCGTCGCTACCCGAGTTTGATAAAAATTTCTTCGCGCGGAGAGAAAAGAAAAAATACGTGACAATAAAGCAGGTGGAGATTGCCGGAGGTGTTTCTTTTTTTTTTGCGGGGAATATTCGGGGACGAAGGGCAGAAAACGAACGACGAGCCAAAGGTAAAATTGCGCAAACGAACGAATGAAGGCAGCTGATTTCCCTATAAGGACCCTACGTCTGTGAAACATAGTGCCTTTATATAGCCGTTCACTGTTACATTTAATATAGTGTTTAGAACGAGAGAGAGACAATTAGCGGTTATCACACACTACGGATAAGTACTGTAAGCGCTTCGTCGGCATCGGTACGGTATTACTGCCCGTCTGCAAAAAAAAAAGAAAAAAATTAAGAGGCCCCCTGGCTCGTACGTATCTTTCCTCCTTCAGAACTCGTTAATCCTCTCTCTCCCTTTTCTTCATCCTGAATTAACGATATATACCGGATGGACTGAATTTTGATAAAAAAAAAAAAGAACGAGAGAGAAAAGATTTTGATGTATTTAAACGAATTTCGACGATTCCTGCCTGCGTCCTACGTTCTAGGGGTACACCTTACGCTCGTTAGGATGTAATGAATAAACAAATAGTGCCTTATACCATGAGATATTGCGCTTTTTGAAAGTTCAAATAGTCGGGGAGTAGAGAGTACTCGCTTTGTAATACGGATGACTTTAGATTTTTCCCGATCGCGAGTCGTAATCTCGCGAGATTGATGAAAAAAGATTCGTTGAGAAGATTCTTCAGAAGACTTATCGATGTCGATCGTCTCTTGGCGTTTTGAAGATCGATCGATTTCCGCCGGAGATCGGCATCGCAGACTCGTCGACGAATTTGGAAATTCGAAAAAGAAAAAAAAAGTGACTCAAGAGGAAACATAAATGTCTAGTCGTTTGCGTTCGATTAAGAAACAATTTTCGAAAAATTATCGATACTTTCTGCAATAACGAAATTGTACTAGTCTGGAAACAAGGACGGTATTGGAATACAAAAAATCTTTAAATATTAATTGTATACGACTTTATTTTTTTGTAACATAATTTTGTTGATCGTTCGGCAGTTTCGAGATTCGTCGATGTGAACACGACGATGATAAAACGTCGCTCGGCGATCATTTTTTTTATATATGATTTCCGACTTGCTGAAAATTGAATGACGACGAGCGAAGACCGTTGTTTCGCTTTAATATTCACCGATAACGTTCAAGCATAAAAGAGCTTTCGATCGGGCACCGCGATTCCTCATTTTCGAATCACGCGCAATAAGATTTACGCAACAAAAAAGTATATATATATATATATATATTATACGTGTAATCGATGCGGAAGGAATGCACAACGAAGAATCGAAATAAAACAACGCTGCTATATATATTGTACATAAGGTGTGTACGCGCGCGCATACGCATATATACTATACATACTATGTATATATTATGTATTACGTCGTTGGCGACGACGATAATAGTAATAACGAATGGTAGTAACGAATAATAATAAAGAATGCAGGTATCGAGAGTAAGTGCGAATAGCGTAACGAAATAACGATATTATTAGGTAACTCCCGAGAACTCACAATATTATTTTCAATATCATTGTATTCGATTCCGAAACGAAGTAACGCGTTTAACGAGCGTTACGTGATCGTGTATCGAAGATCAAAGAAGTTCTCTCCACTCATTTTTACGAAAAAGAAATAAAACAAAATATACGAAATTGCAGATTTGTATCTCACGTGTTGTCAATCATTAATTACCAACACCACGTCCTGTTTTAAATCTCTTTAGTAATAATAACGAAATGTTAGCAATTTGTTTACAAATTGCCAGCAAATTCAATCAGAAATATTTAGCAAAATGGCATCAACTGTGTCCACACTGTGTTAACACTAAACCTACCACCGCCGGTCAAATGACCGTTTCTAAACTTTTAATTAACACTAAAACTACCACCGCCGGTCAAATGGCCGTTTTTAAACTTTTGATAAAAATTCTGTATTCAATGTTACCGCTTTTCCTCAATTGACTTCACGACTTTTTCTTAATATACATATAATCCAGTTCGGTAAAAATAGGTATATATAAATTGTCGGTAGCTTTAGTTTAGTTAAGCTTGTGTTTTGCCGACAAAGCTTACTGACACAATGAGAGAGTAAATTGTCGGCAAAACCGAGCAAAGCTTGCTGACAATGCCGTCAATGCTGGCAATTGCCGTCAATTTACTGTCAAGCTGTCAGCAAGATTTGCACGGTTTTTGTCGACAATTTGTTCTCAGCAGATTTTATATATTTACCACCAATTTGCTGACATTATTGAATATAACAGAATTTGCATCGGTGTCTTTTTGTCGACAAAATTCGTAACAAGCATTTGACAAAATATGTTTTCGACAGACTTGGCTGACTGTGTATATGAACAACGCATGGGCGTCCGCAGGGGGGGGGCAAGAAGGGGCATTTGCCCCTCCCCTGGAATCAGCAAAAATTTAGCAATTGCTCTCCCTTTGAATAAAGGAAAGACAAAGTTGTGCTAACCTTGCCGATCTTTGCCCTAATTCATAGAATTATAATTTCAAAAGGTGTATAAATTTCAAATTATAAGTATTCTAATTCTGGAAGTAATATTTTGAATCATGCCCCCCCCCCTGGAAAAAATCCTGCGGACGCCCTTGGCACAACGATATATCATTGTGCTATATATAGAATTACACCGTATAGATTATTCTAATTTCTTCCCAGCGAAAGAACAATCGTTAAGAAACATAACGTTTTTGCAAGAGGAATTTAGCTTGCTAATTTTTGCCATGAGGAAACACCCGGTGAGAAGAACTACTTTCTGAGAAGATGCCGGATGAGAAAATGATCTAATATCGGCAACACAACACGACGATGATAGATTGCCAGTTCCTGAATGGTGCGTAGTATATTTACAGTGAAACACCGCTGGGGAAATGGATTTAATGCACACTTTATGATAGCCATAAACATCGGGCAATTAAATCCTAAAACTCCTGCGGGGCTTACCAGGAAACGACACTTGATCTATCTTGCTTAGAAGCTGGCAGATAAGTATTTTCCATTCGCCGCGCGATGATTAGTGCGTATTTGCTATGCGTCAGTCTATCTCCCTCCGATCGATGCAAGGTATCCTAGATGGTTGTCGCATCCCTTCTTTCTACTGCGACCGGCAATTAAAATACCTTCTCCCTTTGTCATACATTTTATTTCTAACGTTTACATTATCGCGAAGGATCGCTCGTTACATCCGCCTCGTCGTGTGCGACGAAACACGCTCATATCCAATACGAGTTTTAATAAATATTGGAATAATTATTTACAAATGACTTGTTCGATAAGCGCTCGATCGTCAGATCGTAATAAAACGATATGGAACATAATCACCGAACAGTGAAATCAGATCATCATTGACGAGCCGATATTATGTTAATGGCCGATAAGAAATGGCTCGTCGTTAAATTTCTTAGTAACTAAACAGGCATCGAGAAATTTGCTATTTCTCGGAGTAAGTTGGTTGGAAATAAATCGCCGAGATTTCACTGAACGTTCTGACGCGCGATACGATTACGAAAGGCACATAGATTTTTGTGCGAGAGCGATGCGAACAAGCCGAGAATTGTCGATCGATGCTTATAATTATTATTTACAGATCGGTAACAGATCAGGCACCCTCACTTATTTCAAACTTTGCGCGAACCGCACATCTCGTAAAAGAATAACACAAAACACTCTTCGTTCGACACTTCAGAGTGTTCTTTTCCTAAATTTAACATGTCCGTCTCTTCGAGAGTCGACGTTCACTTCTTTTCTTTACTCGGTATCAGGAAACACAGCAATCCGCCAACTGAAAATAACAATCAATTTTATTTATTTTCTATCTTTTCGCGAATTTTTTTAGTTTTTATTTGAGCATCAGGAATTCCGTTAATTTTATCATCCGCCGTTAGATCTGAGGAAAGATGTTCAGTAAACTTCAGCAATAAAATAATCAAAATGATCATAATTCTCTGAGCGATGCCACATTGACTTTATGTTGGTGTCACTTGAGCTTTTCTCCGAGATTTTTTCGAGATGTGTATGTGATATTGAAATGGATATTTTCGTTATATACTCACATAATGTGATAGCGGCCACCAGGAATATCGGGATCTCGCAGCTGATGTCCAGCAGCATGCCAAACGCCAGATTACTCGCCACCGCGCCGAACCTTCCCAGGCACACCATCATGCACACCGCGGCGGCGGATACGTGCGTAGGGAAGACGTCGACCGCAACGCTGGTAATCACGAAATTCGCCGTGGCCGCCATCACGGAGAACACGCACGCGGTTATAAGGATCTGCAGCGAGGATCTCACGAAATAGATACCGAGACTGGCGATGCCAGCCACCAGCATCGTGGTCACTGAAAGGAAGAAGCGAAAATTTTATTCTCTTTTTATCAAGGAAGAAATTATGGATAGTTTCTAGAATAGTTTCAAGTGTATATTTTATATATTTTATAAATATATAAAATATATTTATATATATATATATAATAATATAATATTAATATATATAAAATCTATTTTATATACTTATTATTTATAAAAAATGAAAAATATATTTTATATTATTATTTATAAAATATATTTTAGCGCTTACTCGGCATTGTTCGACGACCGACTCGATTTGCTAGATATCCAGAGGCGACATTGCCGATCAAGCAAACAGCGTTGATCGTCAGAGAGTTAATAAACACCCGCTCGTCTATGTGCGGCTTACACTCCGTAGTGACTCCGTTCGCCAAAAGAAGAAACGGCTCCTCTGGAACAGTGCGATTTAACACCTGCGTGTCGTGTATCAGCTCGCAGACTGTCACAGACGCATTCGGATGCGACTGGTGATAGTTCTCGAAGCGATTGAACAATTCCGGTTGCCAGAGATTAAAGCCGTAGTACCTAAACATGATGTATGATATTTTTATTAAACAGTACTTATGTTTAATATTAACAGTTAAATTCTTAATTATAACATTGTTATAAAAAATAATGTAAGAAGTAATATATAAAAATAAGGAAGAGAGAATGTGTGTCTAATATACAGAAATCTTCTTTGTTGATAAAATTTTGTATGAAATCGCATAATTCTTTTTTGTGAAATACTTTTTAAACAAAATATACTGAAGATGTAAATCTTTTGAAAATTAAGAGATACTCACCCGAACATGTTCGCGAAATAAATCGTCCACAAGAGGGAAGCGTACTTTAAGAGAGGTGGCGATGCAATGGTGCGCAATTGCCACCAAATATTTTTCAGCAATTCCGTCAGCATATCTGACGATGACAATGGCTTATCCTTTTCTACCTCGAACACGGCGTCGGAGAGAAGTTCCTTCACCTGGCGAAGGTACGTCGAGTTGATTAAGAAAAGAGATGACATAATCCGTAGTTGAATCCGACAGTGCCATTTGAAAAATAAAAATTATCTATTTTTGTACTTACCGGAAACTCGCTTTTATCGCGTCCGGTGTTCACCGCGTAGATCGTTTGGAGAACCGCGAGAGCCTCGTCGGTCTTGCCTTGCGACACCAGAAATTTCGGACTCTCTGGATACGTTAGAGTTACTGCAGCAATAGCGAAAGTTGGCAGACTGATAGCGCTGAGGAATAGTCTCCAGGAATTGTACCGCATGCCGTAGATGTCGAAGGATATCGGCAACGGTATAATTATCCATGCTAAACCTGGATGAACGAATCAATAAGTTAGTATAGTTAAGGTAGCCTAGTTAAGATAGCCTATATATTCTGTCGTTGTGGCCCATTTAATTGTTTATATAAATAACGCATTTTCTAAGAAAGTAGTGCAATTTTGGGCTTCTTGTTTATCGATAACTTAAAATAAAAGAATCATTACCAGGCAATATTAACCAAGCGAGAGTGAAGAAAAAGCCCAGGAAGCAGATACTCTTCGCTCTGTACCTTTCCGCGTGGAACTCGCCGAGATACATATACACCAAGGAACCAGGTCCGCCCATCCTAAAAACAGTCCAAAAAATCGTATGAAGATACGATTGGAACGACATGTCACACATTCGCCGTTTTATTATTTGTACTTACAAGAATCCGCTTATGACTCTGAATATTAGCAGCAGCTGAAAGCTTTGCGAGAAGCTCGCGATCAGCGTGATGATACTGTCGGCGAAGAGATTTAGCACCAGGATATTTCTTCTTCCATAGGCACCCGCGAAGACTCCCCAGAAAAGAGCGCTGATCACCGAACCTGATCAAACATACGTGAATCTATTAAAATAACTGATTTATATATTCCTTTAATGTCCGTTTCTACCAACATGGATTAACTTTAATCTCGGTTTAACTTACTCTTTACCTTTTTCTAGTTGTAAGAATTAGAAAAAGATAAAGAGTAAGTTAAACCGAGATTAAAGTTAATCTACATTGGTAGAAATGGACATAAGAGAAATGCATACAAATTATTTTTGACATTATTTATAACTCGATAAATGTGTCTTATCACGTTTGCCACACGGAAAGAATGGTTTTGCTGAAGTATCTAAAAATTTGGTATCTCAAAATAATTGCTAGAATATTAAAACTTTTTGCAGCATTATTATCATGCTTGAGTGTTCTACTCAGTTACTTTTTATGGCCTAACAAAGTTATTTTCAGATTTGTATTTAACCACATTTTTAGATATTTCAGCAAAACCATTCCTTCCGTGCACGTCAAAAATTCTTGCACAAAATAGACAGCAAAATTTACAATATTCCATAGATTCGACATGTCTCTTAGCGCAGACAATAGCAAGAATTGAATGCCATTTCGTTGACAGGATCATCACTTGATTTGATAAATTATGTTTTCTGGTCAAGTTTAAGTGCGACGATAAGAATCGAGGGCCGTTCGCGCGAATGACGGTGGATTAACTTTAATCAGTGTCGCGACGAGTGGGGCGCCGCAGAAAAACTCGCCCGCGTAATCAATCCTTAATTCGTTGTTAAGATAGAGAGACTTTAATGCCGATCAAGGCGAGTTCTGGAAATGGCCATTTAAAAACGTATAATTACGTCAAAAATGTTTGAACGTAAATCTAGGAGTTTAGAAAGCTCTGCGATTTAAAAGTGTTCAGACGTGCACGGTTTTATTGAGGTTTTTAAAAATTTAACCAGATACAGATCTAAAAATAATTTTGTTGGACCATCAAAATAATTATGTAGGACGCTCAAGCTGATTGCATGTTAAAACTTTTTGCAACATTATCATTATGCTTGTGCGTTATACATAATTATTTTGAATTCCAACACCGTTATATAATTCCAAAATCATCGTTACTTATTTACCTGGTTGCGGAAAAATTCGAATTCTTTATATGTTTTATTTATTAATAATCACTTATATATATTTGTTAACAACTTCTTATGTTTTTATATTACTGACGATGTTTATCGCACTGAGGATAACTTAATTATGAAACGTTTGCCATTGTTTATTTTTAATTTTTATTATTTAACTTCATTCTTGTATTATTGAATAAGAAAGAGAGAGAGCATTAAAATCTATCTGGACTCATTAGCCTATTATTGTCATTTATTGATAATTATTTTCAGATCTGCATCTGTCTAAATTTTTACTTCAGCAAAACCATATATTCTGTGCATGTTTCAAAATTTTACCTATGAGAAAGGCGACGTTCAATAGTCCTTTCTCTTCGGATCTCATGTTCAGATCGCATTCGGCTGACGGCAGAATATACGCGTTCGCTCCATACTGGCAGCCGACGCAGACGAACATCACGCCACAAACCAACAGGAAGGTGTATTGATATCTTCCATTTCCTACGAATGATTGCAGCAAATTTCAATAGGGATCTTAAAAATTATACGATTATCATGGGCGTCCGCAGGAGGGAGTAAGAGGGGGAATTTGCCCCCACCCCCTGGAATCAGCAAAAAATTAAGCATTTGCCTTTCTTTGAATAAAGGAAAGACAAAATTATATGCTAATCTTGTCGATCTTTGCCTTGATCCATAAAATTATAATTTCAAAAAATGTATAAATTTTAAATTATAGGGTAAGGTTGCCGATATCGCACCGGCTCCTAAATCGCACCACTTTGCGTATAAATTCAACCACTGCACTTGTCATTGCAGTGGTTGAATTTATACGCAAAGTGGTGCGATTTAGGAGCCGGTGCGATATCGGTAACCTTACCCTAAGTATTCTAATTCTAGAAGTAATATTTTGAATCATGCCCCTCCTGGAAAAAATCCTGCGGACGCCCTTGACGATTATTACTTCTAATATTATTTAGTTACATATATTATTATTTAATAGCTCGATCGCACAACGAGAACGACTTACCGCATATCTCCATGGCCTTCTCAAAGTCCGCGGTACCTTCCTTAGTCCCATGGTCCTTGGTCTCCTTCTCTAAAAAGCAAAAGTTCCTCTGAATTCATTCGTCAAGGAACATCTTCCAATAACAATACGATATTTTTAACGATGCGATAAATGTCTAAAGTTAGATTATTTACGTAAAGTCTGAGATATTCATTATTCGTGCGACAAACACGTATTCAGACTATATCACGTTATCCACGTACACTTGCGAGAATTCACACGAGAATTCGCGCAAGATTCCAGCAAAAAAATAGATGTTTTATAAACAAGCATGCATCTTAATTCAAAGATATCCATTCACGTTTCTCTCTGATAAAAGCGGTAAAATGTCGCGATACGCACGTAAATTGATTACGCACGCCAAAATTTTCCTACCTTCACGCGAAATTGTGAAATTAAAACAATGCGCGTTTCGTAACGGACGTGATCCGCTTAGCCGTAATTCCTGTGACAAAGATGCGTATTTCCAGTATGCGATCTCGATAGGGAAACGTCGAGGGGATATTAGCGGATCGCGCTTTTTTTTTCACGCCGATCGGAGCTGAGTAAATAGACGGATATGTAGTCACCAGATTACACAAGTGCGTATACTTATCACTGCCTCCATTAATCGAGCGCAGTATCGATCGACAAGGATTTATTGCACGTGTCATCGTTCGGAAGTGAAATAAATCTATTACGTTCTATGTGACGCAAAATCGATATGCGTGACGTCAGATTGCGATCCTAAAATTACTAAAATTACTACACTGAGAAAAAAAGTCGAAATATACAGAAACAAATGTTACTTGTGATATTTTCTTCGATATTTATTGGTTATAAAAAATGTAGCTATGATGACGGAATATACATTTCTGTGAAATAATATCTAATTTTTCTCATTAGATGCTTCACATTTGCTAGAAATAAAATTTCATTTCGCCGTATTTAAATAAAGCCTATTTCTGTGAAATAGGCCTTATATTTCACAAATAAAATTTCAAGTACTTTTTTCTCAGTGTATAATCGTCATGCCGAGATCGACACGATCTTAAATAGACAGCAGCTGATCGCTTCATATCTATATATAAAAAAGTTTTCGATTTGTCGATAATTGTATGATAATGGGCGAGTTTTTTAATTCATCGATTGATCAATCGCATTATGCGCTAATGCAGCTTTTACAGAGCAAAGTTGTCTTTGCGCATAATGCGATTGATCAATCGATGAATTAAAAAACTCGCCCAATCTGTAATTTTCGAAAAGGCGACAATTTATATCATCGGCGGCAACGTGCATAACGGCGGTTTCCTTTCGTTATTCAGTTATTTTCCTATCAAACTATTCTAAACAATGTTACCTAGGCGCGTGTATGCGGAGACATTAACTCGAAATAGGGGGAGAAGATAATAAGATTAACGCGGACTAACAGAATTACAGGCGGCTTGCTTCCGACTTACTAATTGAGCGATACCGGTAATCGATGTTAAATATGCACGGAATGAGTTAATTAAGTCCTTCTGAATCGTGCGAATTGCGTCAAAAGGGACAACTTCAACGTCGCGGGCAGAGACGCGCTGCGTAATGTTAAAAGTGCGAGTTCGTCAAATCTCGCAGAATCGTGCGAATCGCAATAAAGGTACCTCAATACGGGGGGGAGAGACGCGCTGCGTAATAATAATATGTCAAAAGTGCGAACGAGTTTATTAAATCCCGCTGAATCGTACGTGTTGCATCAAGAGTACACGGAAAGGACGGTTTTGCTGAAGTAAAAGTTCCTCCAGAAAATAATTATGTTGTACCATCCCAAAATAATTATGTAGGACGCTCAAGCACGACAATGCTGCAAAAAGTTTTGACATCCCAGCAAACAGCTTGAGCGTCCTAGACTGAAAAAAAATTCTTGGTAAACTTGTGAGATGCGTTTAGTATACTTTCTTTTGAAAAATTGATTATTATTACCGATTATAATAATAATAGCAAAACATTTTGTAATAATTATAAAGGAGCAAATTTTGTTTAGTTGAGCCAACTAAATTATGTAATAAAATTATGTACTTATTATACGTTTAGTTGAAACTATTTCACCAAGGTGCGTGGTAACATTAACCGAGCCTGGATTTTTATAACCAAGCCTTTCTTTCAGTGTACATAATTATTTTGGATGGTCCAACACAATTATTTTCTGATCCATATCTGACTAAACTTTTAGATACTTCAGCAAAGCCGTTCTTTCCGTGTACCTGAACGCCGCGGCGTGATGCGCCGTGTCATTGCTCAAACATTTCCAAGTTCGTTCAAGAGTACCTCGGCGCTTTGTTGTCATCGTAAAATTTAGATTGACAGTTTGCGCGGATCAACATTAGAGCCGTGCAAATTTCGCGACGTAGCGCAACGTTTCCTATCGTATTCTAACGCCGATTCTCGTATTTGTTAAAGATTTTCCGGGGATCTTCGGGTAAGGACGCGAAAATATGTGCAAGTTATTGTGAGACGCGACTTTATTTCATCATCCGTATTTGTCGAAATGAAACCGCGCGCAACATCATGTTTGCCTCGTGCGAAGAGCGTTATTTTCCGATTGTTCGATGTAAACGTAAATCGGTATGTTGCGGCACGTTGACGCAAGAGCTTTTGTGAACCGCGCGCTTTTCTGCCCCACGCGTTCCCGCAATTCAATTATTCCTACAGATAATTGTGGAAAGAATGGTATGCGAATTCTTCCGCTGTTGTTTTCCGCGAGAGACCGTCCGCTGTTACATTCGCGAGATGTATAACGGCGACAGCAATTTGTCACGGCAAATTAAACTATCTTCAGTCGAGTTACTTCAGCAATTAGCGCTTCCCTCTCGAAAACTTACATGCGTAAATATGCAGCGCAAATTAGCGACAATTCCACTTATCGTGCTGGGAAAGGAAAAATGCATAATATAAAAGTGACGTGGAATTAAACGGCACGTGCGGGCTCCGCCGACGCGACTTTAATCGAACGATTGCACGTAAAGTGGCAAGTTAACGGAGTAATTAGAGGAGCAATTGCGCTTTGTCATTTCGGCGGAATCGAGCGGACGCATTACAGCTCGCGACATTTTATTCGAATGATTTACGATACAAACCATCGACCTAGAGCATGGACTGCGCTATCTTTGCTTTACTCGTATATGAAAGAAGGTCTAGAAAAATGAGCGAGATAGCAAGTGACCACAGACTATCTCTGTCTCTATCTATGAATCTGATTGGTTAAAAATCGATCGTAGAAACGTAAGAAAAGGATAAGATATTTAAAAAAAGGATAGATATTGACCGCGGACTTGAGCTGTCCTTCTTCCACATTGAGACCAACTTTCGACTTGCGTTGCGCAGTCCATGCTCTAGGTCGATGATACAAACAAAGCGGAATATTTTGAAGCGAGCTCTTGAGAATGAAAATGTTGCAATAATTGTGCAAATGTATAAATAACAAAAATCGACGATTGCAGCGTTATTAATGACCCCATTAATCGTTCACGAAAGGATCACAAATGTTAAGATCGATGGTAATAAGAAAAGCTGAATTTTTTGCTGAGAAATATATACAGGTTTTCTGAATATTTCTACTCTTCCGCTCGCGTAGAAAAGCAAGCCGAAAACTTGGCGCCAAGCAGAAACGACAATAGGAATGCGGTATTATCGGAGCAATTTTAAAGAATCAGATTTGAATCAGGGCACGTATTATGATGCTATTCGGAAACGATTCCGTTGGGAACGATAGTTACTTGTCCTTGTCATTTCCTTATTCTTGTCCCTTGTTTTTCGGAATCATTCCGAACGGAATCGTTTCCGGATAGATTCATAATACGTGCCCAGTTGGCGATACCCAAATTTCACGAAGCCATGCCAAACGAGAAAATAAATGAAAAATAGATTTCAACCCCGTCCCATCCCTCGCACTGAAGCGCGCCATACTGAAGTCTCGCGAAAACTCGTTAAAACGTCCCGAGTTTAGTCTCAATTTTAACATTAATCCGAATTTTAGAGAAAAAGTCCACGGACTTCCTCGATTTTAACACTAAATCTACCGATGATTAATTTCTATTTAAATATACTATATATTCTTTTTAAGAATGAAGGGAAAAAGCAAATTGATCGATTTAATCATTTATATATTGCAATAAAAATCATGCGGAAAAACCGAAAAGTTATGCACTGTTATAACTCTGAGAAATTTTTACAAAAATTCAATAAATTCTTAAATGTAGTTTTGACGGTAGAATTAAAAACGTGTCGTTGGTGCGCGCTTCGTACATGGATTACGTGTAAATGCCAACTTTAAATGTAAATATCTCGGCTCAGGGACGGTGAATCTCATTTAAATTGCACAGATGTTTGGACAACGTATCTAATAATGTGTACGTCAAGTTTTAACAAATTCTTTAAAAAACCGTTCCGCGGAGCTACCTTAAGAGATCAATTCAAAGTGCCTAACGTTAATAGATCAAAAATTGTACTTTATTCATTCGACAAACTCACGGAAAGAATGGTTTTGCTGAAGTATCTAAAAATTTAGTCAGATACAGATCATAAAATAATTACGTTGGACCATTTAAAATAATTCTGTAGGACGCTCAAGCTGTTTGCTAGAATGTCAAAATTTTTTGCAGCATTGTCATTATGCTTGAGCGTTCTACATAATTATTTTGGATGGTCCAACACAATTATTTTCAGATCTGTATCTGGCTAAATTTTTAGATACTTCAGCAAAACCGTTCTTTCCGTGCTGGCAATAGTGTAAACAAAAGTTTCACGACGTTTCGACCCTTGATTTGGATCCTTATCAAGTGAAGTCTAAATCATCCAAAAAGAGTCGTTAACAAGACGTTAACAAGACATGTTAATTTAGATCGCAACGCGAGTCTTTCGAGTGCATCGCTTCTCAGGCGTTGATCGGCAGGTGTGCCGATTGATAATACACTGAATTACGAGACTGACCTATCGAGAGGGAGACGGTGGAGATGCGGCTGACCATGATGCGATGTCCTGTGAAAAATTTCCAGGAGCAGAGTCGGGGTGCGGCAGGCACAAGTCTACTCGATCGCGAGGAAGCCTAATCTGCGACTGTCGATCGTGGGTGGTACAGAGACGTCGGTGGCCTCCCTTAGACGGTCGCTCGTCGATGACGATGGGATCGACACATCGATCGGTGCCGTCGTCGCGGCGCTTTAAATATTACGCTACGCGCGAGCGGGAGAGCGATCGGCGCGGGTAAGCGCGATCCGAAAATCCATCCCCACTTTCCGCGCCGATCGCACGATCGGGGGTCGCGATGCCCGATTCTTCCACGCGGATGCACCTGCGTCGCAGGAATAATTATCTATTATAAATACCATAAACGCGCTCGTAATAGAATATGTGACGCAACTCTCGTATATGTTATCGCGCGACTCGTTAAATTTGTAAGGGAATCCCATCTGACGGTATATTATCTGTTTGTTTATTAATTATCGTCTGTGTTAGCTGTTTGTAAAAATCTAATCTGATACTATATTATCTATTTATTTATTAATTATTACGTGTTAGCTGTTATTATCTTTTCATATTATAAGTTTTAACGGAGGTTCATTTTTAATTTTTTCTTACGTGGAGCTGAAATTATTTGTCGGCATCCGCAAGGATTAATCTTCGAAAACTCTTTGATCTCTCATAAAAGCGTTTATAATGCACATTAAGGGGGTATTCGTTCAAAAATACGTGAAAAATAAATAATTTTTAGGGATTTTTTTTTATAAATCAAAACCTAGGAACTTGTAGTTTTGCATATGTAGTTGTTACCTTTTTATTATCTCTCTCTCATTTCTACCGCGTTTTATATAAAAATAATTAATATTTATTAAGAGCTGTAGTAGTAGTTGTATAGTTGTATAGTTGTAAAGTGTGAGTGAAGGATGAGCAAAGAATAAGTGAGGATAAGAAAAAAAATTGTAAACCAAGTCCCTTCTTGGCTGTAATGCTGGAAGTAATAAAATTCTTGTGGTAAACTTGTGAGATGCATTTAGTAATACTTTTTTTGAAGTATTTGATTATTATTACCGAATATAATAATAATAACAAAACATTTTGTAATAATTATAAACATTTTAAAAGAGCAAATTTTGTTTAGTTGAGCCAACTAAATTATGTAACTTATTATACGTTTAGTTGAAACTATTTCACCAAGGTGCTTGGTAACATTAACCAAGCCTGGATTTTTATAACCAAGCCTTTCTTTCAGTGATATTCTATTCTAACTAATATTTATTAAAATATAAGATGCAATGTGTGTAGCCGTTCTGAAATTTTTGTCTTCGATCCTTTAAGGAGAGTGCCATAAAAATGATGAAAGTAATAGAATGATAACATAGAAAGATCAAGTATGATGAGCAATTATTAGATACCGATAAAATTCTTTATTTAATCTTTCAATTGGTTAAGAGACGTTTCGACTTAACTTAGTCGTCTTCAGTCTAAAAGTTACTTTACATCATTATTAAGTTTCGAATCACAAAAGAGATTAACAGATAAAACGTAAAATAAACGATAAAGTTCGGCCGCACATTTTTATATATCAAAGTAAGATATAGTCATTCTTATAAAAATGTCATATCACCCAGACAATTCGATCCAATATTGGGGATGTTACATTTTGAGGTCAGTACAATCTTTAACCCTTCCTCGTTTGAAAGCGAAAAAAAAGTGGAGTCCATTATATAAAATTCATCCACCTGTCAAAGATGTCAAATACAATTATTAGAATCTGATCCTAGTCACACAAAAACTGTCAAAACTATTAAACGTGTTATAAATTAAAATTAATTTAATTGAGAGTCAATATTGGAATGTAACAAAGAATAAATTAAGACTTACAATATTAAATGTAGGTACAATTGTATGCGACGATGGTATATGCATGTTGATATTACAAATATCGAATAACGAATGAGACCAAAAATCAAAGTTATGTACATAAATATAATAAAAGCTCATCGAATAAACATAAAAATGTCACCTTATTATTTATTTGAAATGGTCTCGAGTAAACTGTAATAGAAACTGTCAAAACATTCTGTATCTTTTTGCAGGTTGATTCCATTTTTTTGTTCCTTGATATGTATCATCTCCGAAATCAATCTTTTATTATAATTAGATTCAGAGAATCTTAATATCCTCCCAATCGAATGTGAGTTTATGTTCTATTATATGTTCGATGATTACTGAATGTCTTAACTCGTCCAATTTTATATTATCTTAATCAATTGAAAGATTAAATAAAGAATTTTCTAATAATTGCTTGTCATACTTGACCTTTCTATGTTATCATTCTATGGTTTAGAAAATGCGAGCGGATTTTATTTCTTAATTTTTGATCGAAGTAAAATTCACACATAGAACATAATAAAGGCTTCTTTTTTATTTTGAGTGGTGTCAAGTTTAAACTTAAATTAAAATTTCTTATTAACAGGTATTAAAGTTAATAAGTATTAATGAATATTAAAATTTCTTATTATTTTATATTAAATTATTATTTCTCATTTGGAACGAAAAAAGACGGTTTGCTTAAATCAAAATAGAATAGATAAGAAAAGAGGACATGTGATGTCACGTTTACGCTCGATTTCGAATCGACGTACTAACGTTCACTTAAATTTCGCCGCTTTTTTCACGCGTCATTAGCTCGATGATCTAAATGAGATTGCCAAAAAAGGATACACGTGTTCACGTGAATCCTCATACATGTGCGTGTATACGTATGTGAGTGCATGGCGTAAATCACGCGTAGCAACGAGGACCCGAAATTAAGAGATATGCGCGGCAATGAAAAAATAGCCACTTTCGGCAGAACAGATGATAGATTTGTTTAATTAACTCGTTATTCAAGTTTGCCGTTGCGTCGGAAAGCTGTTCGACAGCCGGTCGGATGGAAAAGTCAATCCGCGCGTGATCGGTCGGACAATATTTGCTTTAATTGCAGACGAATTAAATTGTTCCTCGGCGGCCACCAACGGCGAACATTTTATAAATAACCGCGCCCGCGATCGCGATCTTGCTCCGGACGCGATACGCCCGGCGTTTCTTCTTCTATGAGCGCGCCTTTCGCTTCCTAAACTTCCACAAAGCTGTAAAGGTTCTTGGAATTATTTCATCCTTGTTATTTATCAAATATTAATAAAGACAAACGATGCTCGCGAGAGTTGCGAGCATCAAATGGAACGTACATAGGGGAAGGCGGGGCATAATGGGACCACGAGGTATAATGGGATATATGGTCGATATCTCTTTACAGAGATGCTGCCATGTAATGAAATGTATGGAAATTATT
>NJRP01000367.1:129523-139799 GCA_003063835.1 Aphaenogaster floridana
TTTAGTGCCAAACAAAGTTCATCTATTTATTTTTAATACGTTGCAAACTTGTATAAACCTTAGCGTTCCCGTTATGCCCCGTGTTCCTCTACATACCTAAAGAAATATTTTGGATGATTTAGGTATTGCTCTCTCTTTTATTATGTTACTTTGTCATTATTTTAATTGATTCCTATTTCTATATTAATAAGCAGTGCTATGTATTTATTTATTTGTAAACTTCACTTAATAAGGACCCAAACCAAGGGTTGAAACATCGTGACACCTTTGTTTATATTATTTCCAGTTAGTAGAATTAATAAAGTATATTTTTTGTCTAAAGAAATACTCTAGCGGACCTCATGGGCGCCCATATAATTTTTTTCAAGGGGAGGCAGAGTGTAAATATACTTAAGTAGTGCCAAACGAACGTATTTTCAAATAGTATTTTTTAAAGAAATATTTATGCAGATTTTTATTTTTAATTGTATAAATTTTAAGCAAAAAATTATCATGGCGGGCCTCATTAATTATTGAACGCTGCCAAATGTAAAGATCGTGCTTTGAACGCCTCGGAACGTTTATAGCATTTATGCGAGACCGTATTCTTAATAATTCGATCCTCCGTAAAAAATCATTCTTACAACATAATTCGACGAATATATTTTTTAAATACTTGTTTGCTGTATTAAGATACACGGAAGGAATGGTTTTGCTGAAATTTGGCCAGATACAGATCTGAAAATAATTTTGTTAGGTCATCAAAATAATTATGTAGAATACCCAAAATAGTTGCTAGAGTATCAAAACTTTTTGCAGCATTATCATCATGTTTGAGTGACCTACATAGTTACTTTTGATGATCTAACAAAATTATTTTCAGATCTATATATCTGGCCAAATTTTTAGATATTTCAGTAAAACCGTTCTCTTTCCGTGTATATATTCTAACATATTTAGGTATTACTTATAAATAAAAAAAAATTACATTATATTAGGATTAAATTTATTATAATTCGATTCTGGAAACGAAAGATAAAAAATTAAACAGTCATTCACAGTTATTTTCAATATTTATTTCCGGTTGATTACACGTCAAATACAAATTGACTGATGAAACAGTTGTTTATTTTGCAGTATGTTGAAATCAAATAGTGGATTTTTAATGGCGTAAAAAAGACTTCTTTATGTAATTGATCGATTTTTTTCTGTGATTAAGAATAATCTGTGATTATTTCTGGAGTTCTCCGAGTCTCTTATTACGAATAACGTTACTTAGCCTTCAACATATAGACTTACAACAACGAGAAGGTGTGTACGCGCGTTATACACGTAGGTGCCAGTCGGGGCGACGCGAGCAATTATAAGAATGTTTGTCGTGGGTGCGGTTCTTCTTTCATTAAGGGGACCAGAAACCCTTGAAGAGCAAAAAATTGACGTATGTCCGTTGACCTGAGAATTAGGACCGGATCGATATATCCAGTTCAATTGTCGTTACCTATGACAACTATCTATATATTTATATATACATAATTTTACCTTTTTAATATAGAATAAAAAATATTAAAATAGAATTAACCCGCAAGTTCCCCAGAGAGAGTGAACGAACGCGCGAAGAAGCGAGAGAAACATATGAGTAAATACGTAGAAAACGAGATGAAAGAGGGAGAGAGAGAGAGAGAGAGAGAGAGAGAGAGAGAGAGAGAGAGAATGTAAATATATGAAATATATGTATTTTAAATGAACAAAATATATAGTTTAAATTAATAAATCAGCACAAATAAAAGTCGATATAACTCTCTAAGGGGATTCTTAAACTTTTACGTACAATTAGTGCCATCAATTACTTGATAATCTCTTATACTGATGCTGTCCGTTTTTTAAAATTTAAATTTCTGCAGAGGTAAAGTACCAATGATCGATAAAGTTATCGGTGACTTTATCGACCGTCGTTAAATTACCATCGCTCTTGCAATTAAAAAATTTTCTTCAAAATATGGAGAAAATTTAATCATAACGATTAATATTTTCGCTTTCCGGGCCAGAGTGACATTTTTTCTGCCAGATTCTTCGAATAAGCATAATTTCATCGATATTTGAGCTAAACTGAACAATTACCAGAGATGACATTTATTAAAATTTTTGGTGTTTTAAATTATTAGTTAAAATATGATTAATTTATATTTATCTTTTTAACACATCATTCTTTACTTTATTCACATATCGATCAATTCAAATTGTGAAATCTGCTATGAAGTTCTAGAAGATAAAATGGACTTAGATGGCGACATATGTGAATCCAATGACATAACAACGGAATTCTAACTTAACCTGGTCAAAACACAAAATTGTACAGTATCGGAATTGTGATGAAAACGATTTATTTTTTCCCAAGTTTTTAGCGATTGAAAGATGGCTACTGTGAAATTCGGAAAACATCTGAAAGAGTTGAGGATTCTCCTCTGCCAAACGTCCAAGTCTAGTCAAGGCGTTAGGTAAAAAAGATCCTAAAGACGTAGACGTTCTATCTGTTCGATCCGAGTTAATTTCAGTCTCGTCAACTTTTGTGTGTGCACCTTACAGAGATTTCATCGAGCAACAATATGTACCGTTGAAGAAAAATAATCCGAGGTTCCCCGTTTTGATCAGGGAATGCTCGTCGATTGAACCGAAATTGTACGCGCGATATGGTATGTAAAAAACGTTTTAATATTATCTGTATCAATATCAAGCGACTTTACAAATCGCTTTTTTTTTTACCTCCCTCCGTCCTCCAGTACGTCATCGCTCGTTTAATTTTTATTTAATTTTTATAAATCATCTCTCTGTAAATGATGTTGACTTTTCAGAATATGGCGTAGAACGTTGCGTACCTCTGACAAACCTGAAGTCCGAAGACGTACTTGGGAGAATTCAAGAATTGGCGTCTCAAAAATAGATATACTTTATTATGTTAATAAATATGTGTATCATAATATGTATAGTGTTTTAATAAAATAGCTGTATCAATTGAATGACAGGAGACCGAAGATTGCATTTTCAGGAAGCCATCAGATCAGGTCTGATCAATTATAATTTTTATGAATTTTTGTATATAATGCATGCTGACGGTATATGAAAATGGGTTATAAACATAAAGATTGCAAAAACTATTGTCAAGAAAAATTGCACAAAGAATTACCATTTTCATGCAAAAAAATATTTACTTTCTAATTTTTACATATTAAACTGATATTTTGTAGAATATCTACAATTCTCTACAAGTTCAACTTAAAGTAAAATTATAATATAAAAGAAATAATATCAGGATAAATTCCGATAATGAACTTAACGTCCAATAGATAATAATCAATAGATATATATAAATATATCTATAACTGGAATTTCACAGTATTAATAAACATATGACACAGAGATCTCTTGGATGCGATATGTGCAGCCGTACATAAGTTTTCGATATCAGGCAGTGATAATTCCTCTATGTTGTATGAAAATATACGTTTTCAAAACATAATACTCGTATCATCTTTTCTTTTTTCAAATAAAATCTATGTACATTAGTCAGACTTCATCAGTGCTAAGGAAAACCTGCCTGCAGGCTTTTGTTTCTTTTTCGCCGACAATTATCTGCTTCATTTATACGAATAATTAAATCTAATATGTCTAATGTTCTCTTTTGCGATCTAAGGCAAATAGTTTTATGCTACAAATGGCGGTAATCCAAAGTCTTCCGGCTTGAAGTCTTCCAAACTTTTTAAAACTAGCGTAGCGTCTTTGATGAGGTGTTTGGGAAGCTGAGGATCTGGAACCATTACCACTTGCATCTTAGCGGCGATAGCAGCCTGCACTCCGTTCGGTGAATCTTCAAAGACTAGGCACTATGTATAGATAGAATATGTGAAATTGATTTAAAGATGTATATATAAAATATGCATTAAAATGTACAACAAACCTTTAAAGGATCGGGATTATCAGGGAAACGTTTCGCAGCAATCAAGAATATGTCTGGACTTGGTTTCCCTTTGGTAACTTCTGGGTCAGAACCACCGTATACTTTGTGATTGAATAGGTCAAATATGTGTTTCCATTTCTGAGTTTTCAAATCGCTGCTCTCTTGACTTGAACTTGTAGCTAGTGCGATAGGTATGTTGTTTTGTTTAAGGTGCTGCAGCAACTTCTCCACACCTACGTTCAATTAAAATCGATCAAGATACGATGCCAAGTCGCTTTCATCTTGCATAATTTACCTGGCATAAGATCACATCGAGGAAATACTTCTTGATATATAGGAGCGAGTTTGTCTTCAAACATTTGCACCGTAATCGGCAGCTGTAACAAATCTATTATGGTTTGCAGAGCTTCAGCGCTTTTAAAACCCATAATCTTCGCTTTGTGCTCCCAGCTGTACGTTTTCCCATATTCCTGAGTGACACAATTGTACGCCATTGTATACAGGGATTCTGTATCTATGTGAAATAAAGAAATGAATATTAATTATTTTCTTGTTTTAAAAAGAAACGTTTCTGCAAAGATCTCAATGTCATGATCGCCAAAAGGATCAAATGTCATATTTTTAAAATGTATCATATTGCACAGTGATATGATGAAATTCTAATTGACATAGAAATCATTTATAAAATATAAAGTTGTGCAGATGTTATCCAGGATAGTCCGGGAGATCCTTACCCAGTAGCAAACCATCCATATCGAAAATGCAATGAGTGACATTATTGAAATTCATTATTTAGCTGCCGTCGGTTCTTTTAGGTTATCCTAGGTAATCCGCCGGAATTTCCGTAGAGATCTGTATTTCAAGAAATACGAGAATTATTGTATTATTCGACAAAAGTAACAGCTCATTCAAAAACGCTTTATCAACGACACGTTTCACTAACGTTTCTGCTTCGTGATAAGACAGCTCGTGCTTGTGCAATCGAATTTCGACATGCAGATACGGTTTGGGTTGGATACGGTATTGAGCGATACCAGATGTCTCCCTCCCCCTTAATACCTGACATTAGTTCCACGCGTGATTCTTCAATCCTTTCAATGGAGAATTCTCCGCTGTTTAGTCTTTCAGGAAAGAGGAGCAAGTTTTGTATCCTTTTTTCATTGTCTTAATTTAATGCAACTTGAATTAATGTAAAATGTTTACGCTTGTATTATATAATGCATAGATTGTATAAAACTTGTAGAGAAAAAATTTTGGATATCGTGAAAAGTCAAAGAGAATGCAACGTTCATAGTATACATGAATTGGGGATACAATTTTTATACATTTTTATTAGAAAAATTTTTATGAAATGCGTTCACGAAGTGTATTTGATAATAAATGTGGCTAAACAAGTATATATATGTACACAATTCGTAATCTAGTATTATCAATACTAATAATGATACAATATAAAATGTATATAATCACTTACTTTGTCTGATTTTTGTTCTATACAAAAGGTTGATACTACTTATATAACGCATTTACTAGTTCCCATGTTTTCGTGCCAATCTTTTGTGTGTGTGTGTGTGTGTGTGTGTGTGTGTGTGTGTGTGTGTGTGTGTGTGTGTGTGTGTGTGTGTGAGTGATCTTTTAGATTCTGTGAGAAAAGATTATATCTGCGAAATTACTCAATTGTTACAATTAATATTGACAATCGTTTTCTGTTTACTCTTGCATTTTATGCAAATTTATAAATTTCACGACAGAAGAGATTTATTTCGACTCAACTGGCCAATATTTAATTTAAATTAATATATCGCGACATTTTTCGACCATGGGTTTTGGTCCTTTCTAAAGAGAGTGAAATTAATTTTCATGTAAAGAATTTGTTTTTTTTAATGTAAAGAATTTGAAATTTTTCGCAACAAATTCTTTACATTAAAATTAATTTCACTCTTTAGAAAGGACCAAAACCCATGGTCGAAAAATGTCGCGATTCGTGATATATTAATTTAAATTAAATATTGGTCAGTTGAGTCAAAATAAATCTCTTCTGTCGTTTAATATTTACTGGCGAAGAATATCCCATCTCTTGTTTATAAATTTCATATTGATTTCAATAAAATATTATCATAGCATGTTTTCCCATTTTGATTAATCGGCACAAAGACATAGTCGTCTTTATTCAAGCTTGGTCTTAACGAACACTTTTATCTATGTTGAATTAAATCATTTTCCGTAACGTTAGGAATGCTATAAAAATTATACGGCAAGTTCGTTGGCAAAAAGTTCTGTAACGCTGGCACTGTGTTGAAATACGTGTTTCGGTCTCTGAATACCGTTTCTTGGACAGTACTGGCCACGTCCGTTTGGAAAGTCTGAATGGTAGTTGTTGGAATAGTTTGGATGACTATTGGTTGTGATGCTGAGGCATGAGGAACTGCTTGTATTACCTGTAAAATCAGAACATTTAACTAATTTTTTACGTTAATCGGACACATGCAAATCTAAACAATGCAGATTCGCGTTTTCTCGTATGTCTCAATTCAATCTGGACTATCTTGGATGCAGCGTTCTTTAACTTATTATCTTTTTCCCAACTTTAAATATTATTAATATACATATACAAACTGGGGTGATAAATAGCTCAAAATTAAAGTAGCTATCAAGCAAAAGATCTGGGTTCAATTTCCAGATTTCTTGTAATCCTATGTATATAACACTAAGAATTTTGAGTAGAAAAATATTCTACTTTGATAAAAATTAAGTCTGCAAACAAAAATTTAATCCCAAGGTATCTGGAAATAAACAAATCATGATACTATGTCATTCCTTGGAAGATAAAAACCTCCACACAATAACAACAATAAATAAGAAAAAGCAAATCCGATGATTGTCCAGTGTGAAGATTGGGCAGGTTTTCCCATAAAAATTTAATTATAATAAAACCAGTTTAAGAACTTTGGCTCACTTAGTAATGCAATAAAACAAACAACATATAGCAAATAGGCGGCAGTGTGGTCTAGTGGTAGAGCGCCAGACTCGTAATCTATAATACTATCTATATACTAATCTATAATCTATAATACCAGGTTCGAGTCTACTAGATCAGGTAAATATTATTATTTTTCGACACTGCGCTCCCTGCCGGGAAGAGGATTCCCGGTAGATAAACTGGGCTCCGTCTTTCGGAAGAGACGTTAAGATGTTGGTCCAAATGGGCAAAGAGATGGAGTTGTAGGAAAGGATGAGAAGGGAGAAAATGCAAACCCCATTGGGGACGCAGTATAATTACAATATAGCAAATAAAAAATTTATACTTGTACTGTCGTTGATTCTGTTTGAGGTATAGAAAGTGGATCCTCTGCAGCAGACTGCTGTTGTATCTGAGACGGTTGCG
The DNA here is from genome assembly GCA_003063835.1 of Aphaenogaster floridana. Taxonomy (NCBI): domain Eukaryota; kingdom Metazoa; phylum Arthropoda; class Insecta; order Hymenoptera; family Formicidae; genus Aphaenogaster; species Aphaenogaster floridana. The sequence continues at coordinate 136,840 of NJRP01000367.1, forward strand.
TTTGCTCCGTCGGTTGCTGTTGCAATTGTTGATTAGTTAAATGCTTAGTGTGAGAAGTATTGATTCCATGTCGACGTTTCATATGCTTGTTGTAATTTGGCCAATTTGTAAAGTGATGCTGACACTCTAGGCAACTGTACGGACGCTCCCCCGTGTGTTGTCGCCTGTGTGTCTGCGATTGTAAAATAATCGCATTAAATCGAGCAAAGTGCGATTGGATTTGATAATGACTTACAGTTAATATCCCTTTGAAACGGAAGCACTTCCCGCAGAATTCACAGGTGAACGGCATTGCACCAGTATGAATTCTGTGATGTTCTCTCAAAGTTCCTTTCTCTCTAAAAGTTCGTCCACATACAGCACATTGATGCGGTTTAGCACCAGTATGCACTGTTTCGTGCTTTTTTAATTGTAAAGGTGTTTTAAACCTGAAATTTTATTGCATTTTTATTTCGGGTGATGCATAGACTTTAAAGCAATTAAGACAGTAAAGAATGATTATTCGTATGCCAAACTTGCGATAAAGCTTTTAGGCAACATAGAACTGTAGAGCTAAGAAAGAAAAAAAAATATATATACATGTTTTTACTTACGCTTTTGTACATTGAGAGCAATTATATGGCTTATCTGGTGAATGAGTTAGGAAATGGGCCTCTAAATTCCCTTTTTGTATGAAACTTTTGCCACATTGATCGCACGTGAAATTTCTGACACCAGAATGAATACGTTTATGTGTTACAAGATTCGGTTTCGTTGAGAACCTAAAAAAACGAATTTTCTTATTAACATATAAAAATTCTCTGAAATGTAATTAATTTAAAAGAAATAGTACTTTATACCTTTTGTCGCACTGATCGCATGGAAATCTATTCTTCATAGTCTCAGGTAAATGGCATCGATTATGAATACATAAAGCACTTTGCTGCCTGAAAGCTTTACCGCAAGTTTGGCACACAAATGGCCGTTCTTCGCTGTGAATGGTCTTATGAGACTCTAATACTTTTTTATGTACAAATGATTTCCCACAATCTTCACAGCTGAAAGTAAATTAAATTATTAATAAATGTACAATCATATATAAATATTTTACACAATAGTAATATAACAGCAAACGATCTTTACCTAAACTTCGCCTTATTCTTATGCCTCTTAACATGAGTAAGAAACCCATAATACTTATCATAGACCTTACAACATTGCACACACATATACTTGGCTTGTTGATTATGCACTGTTTCGTGATGCTCCTCTAATGCTTCTAAAGATGGTAATTTGTCATTGCAATCTGTGCATAACCAAGGATATCTGTCTAGACCTTCTGTCTTTTTCCTTCCATGCTTTGTTGTTTCCATTGCTCGTGTTTCTCTTATTTCTAAATTTGATTCTGTCTCTACTGTAAAAATACATATTATATTAGATTTATCATAGATCTATAGTCATTAATTATGTACAAAGAAATAAAGCAAACTATATAAAAAACAAATACATTTTTATAGATTAATATGTATCTTACCGGGCATATAATTATCTACGATTTCTATGTTGTCTTTCAAAGCTACATCATTCTGTTCCTTGTCTACTTGAATAGATATATGAAGCTCGGACTCTTCTTCGATCTTTTGCATCTGGCCTTTTTTCTTCAATTTTTTCTTAGTTTGTTTAGGACAGCTCTTCTTTATCTGTATTTTACACTTCTTCTGTTTTGCGTTATCTTGCATTTCCTGAGTTCCGGAATTCTCGTTTTTATTACATCCCTCGATGAAGTAGGAAGTATTTAAGATATTGACTGTCTCATTGATGTAATTGCCAGGTAACTGGCACTGGACAATCTCCTCCCTATTGTTGCCCTCGTTCTTTGGAAACTCTATGGTCTCCTCCACGTAATCTATATTTGGTTCGATCGGTTGTGGCTCGGACTTTGGATCTATCAGCAATTGTCTAAGAGATATTTGTGCTTGGTTGGTCTTCTCAAAGAACTCACTGCATTGGTTCAACGAATCACAGCAATCTATGCAGATCGTCAGTGGCAAGCCATCTGTTATTAGAACCTGCGTAATTATAACAGTCATTACTACAGATAAAAGGAATATAGATTATATATCAGGAATAGATTTACAAAATAAGAAAATTAAACCTACAAAAAAGCTATTTTCAAGCATATAAAAGAGATAGTTTTATTCCAATAAAATAAAATTAATTTGAAAATTGCTTTTGTATGATTTATCTTAATTTTTTAATATAAAAAGAACATTGCATAAAATTCAAGATTATTTATAAATTGACATCCCCATCTTTTCAGAAGAGGCAGGATTTCTCGCTCAAGTACTAAATGAATAAATGAATTTTAGAGAACCTGGATTCTTTAGATACACAAATCCAAGCAAGCAAAATAAGTATATTGTCTTAAATTTGTTCTTACGTTCTGTCGAGGAATTTGAAACTATATAAAGCCCCGTCTACAACATGTGGAGTAAGCGTGGAGTAAAAAGTAAGAGTAATGCGTGGTCTACAATAGAAGTAAGCGTAAAAGTAAGAGTAGGATTAGGAAATAAAATAAATTTAATTCGCTCATGCCCTTACTCCAGCGCCTATGATTGGCTCCCTCTTACTTTTACTTCTTACTCCACGCTTACTCCACGTATTGTAGATGACGCTTAAGAGGGAGCCAATCACAGGCGCATAAAGAGTAAGGGCATAAGCAAATTTAAATTTATTTTATTTCCTACTCCTACTCTTACTTCTATTGTAGACCACGCAACAATTATTCTACAATAGAAGTAAGCGTAAGAGTAAGAGTAGGATTAGGAAATAAAATAAATTTAATTCGCTCATGCCCTTACTCCAGCGCCTATGATTGGCTCCCTCTTAAGCGTCGTCTACAATACGTGGAGTAAACGTGGAGTAAGAAGTAAGAGTAAGAGGGAGCCAATCATAGGCGCTGGAGTAAGGGCATGAGCGAA
>NJRP01000367.1:143258-165660 GCA_003063835.1 Aphaenogaster floridana
CAATCTCAGTCAATTATTTTCCTCAAATTCGATTGTGATTGGTCAATTTCTTACGACTTACGACTCTGAGACCATCTGAGACTCGCATTGTAGACCCAGCATTACATTGTAGACCCCGCATTAGACCGCAATTTTGATTGTGATTGGTCGATATGTTGAATTTTACGACTTAAAATCTCATTGTAGACACCGCGCTTTAAGAACGGACTACGAATACCGGCCCCAGAGTTTTGAAATCTCTTCGTGGCTGCAATAACTGTTTCTTGCTGTAAACTATCTATAGTAGTTCGGAAATCTAATTGGGGGACTAGTTAAAGAAGAAGAACTGTTCCTTCGTTCATTTCAGTTTTAGGGATACATCTACGATCGAAATGTCGTCACGTGTACTTTCCGCTTTCATGTCCACGCGATCGTCGCCGCATGGCAAACGGCGGGAAAGTTTTTTTTTTTATAACGCAAGGCACTTCCGGCGTTCCGCATTTTTCGGAAGAAAGGTATATTTTCGCATCGAGGACGAGCGGAATTTTTGAGCATCGCTCGGAGTACCATCGAAAATGTAGCTCCACGCCCGAGCGTGGATGACCCTCCTTGCAGAAAAGGGAGAGGGAGGAAGGGGGCGAGCGACTCACGAAACGCACGGCGTCGAGATCTTTGTTGCGGGCGAGACCCGTCGCTCGAAAACGTGGTTTGCCGGGTGGTAAAAGTACTGACTGATGTGTCCTCATTGTGTATATATAGGGGTGCCTGCCAAGAAGGCATTGCAGTTCTTCGTGGAACGTCTGGAAGTCAACATCATAGTGGATACCTGTCCTGTTGACATTTCTTCCGTGGAAACACTGAATCGCCTAATCGATTACGAGAAGAAAGGATAGGATTGGAAAGAAAAGTATTCGATTGCAGCTGATCGTGTTAGGTAAAAATTTAACGGATGATCTTATGCAATTAAGATTAAGATTTGATGTCATTTATGAGAAGCGTTATATTACGTATACAATATTTCGTGTAAAATATTAAATATAATATTGCTACGAATTAATCCGACGCAATCAAAATTTAAAAAAAATTGCAACATTTTCTTGTATTTAATATTCGATATAAAATTATTGGGAATAGATTCTACGTGACCGGAATTATATTTTAATATTATTTGCGACAAGCAAGAAAAATAATATTTAAATTAATTAAAATAAATTATGTCAAGAAAGTAAGGCTGAGCGTATGGTATCACCCTGTATAACTTTGGAATCGTGGAACCGGTTTGAGAGTCGCTTCTTTAGGAAAGTTCGGGCATTTAAATCCAAAAAGAAAGCGCTAATGATCACGATTGGAAAAGATAAATTTGTTCTTATTAAAACAGGATCTCGCTAACTATAATCATGTTTACAAAATATTAATTTCACATTTCATATCCACGTAGTGGCCGTAGCGTAAAAAGAAGAAAAATGATAGCATTCGTGCTTCTTGCTGCTCTGGTGACATTGTCCTCCGCCCAATTCCAACCACAACCCGGCAGCAGTCGGGTCCTGGAACCGCCGAATCCAGCATTTTGCGCGCAGAGTAAGTCCCACGTTTATGTATCATTATTTTTATCAAGATTTATCCAAGCAACATGAAAACAGCTTCTGAAGATATCTTAATTTTTTAAAAAATCCTTTACATATCCTTTAAATTTTTATATTGCTTAGAGAAACGAGAGACAAAGGCAGAGAAATGAAGAAAATGTAGTCGAACAAAATTACTTTTTAATCATATTACTGTTTAAAAATTAAAGGCAATTAATTCGATGCCGTTATTATTTTTGGCTAATAGAGGAAATTGTTACTGCCAGTATTAATTTTATGCTACTAGATTGGTCGTTAGAAATCGTCACTTATACTCTTTGTTGATCTTCCGCTAAGATAAAATAATATGTTCCCGCGATACTCGAAGATTCACGTCGGAGAGAGTCTTCCTGTTTCCCTGTTCGGCTGTTTATCCAAGGGAACCACGAACCAGAGAAAGTATTTTCAATATTTGTGATTAAGGAGAGGCTGTGACCCCGTGGGATTCTCCTCCTCCATTTGCTTCCCTACTTCCTACTTTACCTCGGCCCGCTTCGAGATCATTGTTTACCGCCGCTCTCGACCCTTCAGCCATCCCCGTCTATCGCATCCTCTTACATCGACATCATCACTAATTATACGTGATCGTCCAGCCTTACACCTCACGCATCTTCCTCGGCGTTCACGCTCGTTATAGAAAGTATGACGATGACACCGACAGCGGTGTAACTCGAACGCATTTGAATTGGAAATGTCCTCGTCCTCGTCGTCGTAAGTAGTACGGAATGTCGGTTGGCACTTTCACGTTCATCGTTTTCGGTTGGGTCGAAGTAGTGATAATATATCATTGTTAGAACGTTCACGTTTATCTAATCTGGAATGTTACTTGGGAAATCTTTTGGAACCAATTCCCAGATTTTCGTGGGCTGTACTGCTGATTAAGCAGAAGAATTCGCAGATAAAGGATCTAGCAATCGAATTTTTCTGCTTCCAGGAGTTATCAATCGAATGTACCTTAGAACAAGATCAAGTTTTATTTTTATTTATCTTCCTGTATTGTATTTCAAACTTTTTGTCTTTATTAAAATGAGATGAATTTTGCTTTTTTTCATTCTATAAAAAATGTTATAAAATATCTAGCGATAGAGCGATTAAATCCCAACGCAAAATTATCGGTTGTAACATCGTTGACGAGCTTTTAGATTTCTAAGGCGGGAAAATGTGTCACGCGCGGAATTGATAACTGATTATTCATTCATTAGGCGTAGCTTGTCTACACGTTCCAAGACACGCCTCATAGGAAACTTTCTTTTTCTTTATTTAGAAAGTGACGATGTAATCAGCATACTACGCGGGTGTCAATGTCTAGGTCGTGACTGTGGTCGCCGAGGTCGCCGTCACGACTGACACTAATTTCGCAACTTTCACTCCGGGAATGAGCAACAGACCTCCGGCTCTTCCCGGTAAACATACCTCGCGGTAAACATACTTCGCGTTCAAAGATATTCATAAAGATTATGGCCTATTGTCTGGTGTCTATCTGATTTGCTCCATCTTCTAATTACGGTTCTTCACAGGAGTTATCCATCAACGATTCAATGGGAAAGGCTATTACTTCTCATGGGCCGACCCGAGGACAGCCGGACAGGAGATGGATTGGCTGTCTGGTAGAAACTTCTGCCGACAACGTTGTATGGACCTAGTTTCGCTGGAAACCTCCGCCGAGAACGAGTTCATCAAGAGCCGCATCGTTCAAAGTATGCATGATTCTGCAAATTGAGTATTTACTCTGTATTTATGAAAGCAAAAACAAAGGATGACGAAATGAAATGTTTCTCTTGTAGACAAGGTGAAGTATATTTGGACCTCCGGTCGCCTCTGTGATTTCAAAGGCTGCGACCGGCCGGATCTGCAGCCTCTTCATATTAATGGCTGGTTTTGGACCGCCGAGTTGCAGAAGCTCGCGCCGACCAATGAACGTAACCAAAACGATTGGTCCGAGAGCGGCGGGTAAGACTCTTCGTAGTATTATACACTCAGTCAAAGAAAAAGTGGTGCAGTAGAAAAACGGAAAAATTTATGAAACTTCAAATGCTTGTAACGCAGTTAATACTTATGGTGCTTAAAAAATGAAAATGAAGCTTGAATTCTGTATTTTGAGAAATTTTTAATGCCAATTGCGTGGGATAAATTTTCAATGGCGAATAACAGAGTGAGGGCCTGAAAATTGATTAATAAAAAGTCCAGTTTCCTGAGTTGCACGAAGTGAATCAGTTGACGTCGCTCAATTGGATAAAAAGCGCGTGAAAGTTCCAATTTTCCCCGTCAAAATATGTTTTTGCGGAACTCTATACGATAACTTTTCGCTGAGTTATACGGGATGAGAAGAATGTGGTACACCACACGGTACATCTTTGATAATGCTAAATGTCGGCGTGCTCACGCAGTTGGCATTAAAAGTTTCTTAAAATATAGAATTGAGTGTATATTCGCAGCGTACACCGACCTGTAATTTTGCGTGAATATAATGCGTTCCTATTCGAACGCTTATATCAAGATGCATCAAAGCCGAAAGTGTGCAAACGCTATCTTCATTATTGAGATCAAGGATGTCGAACGGCTGTGATTAGATCTTTTTTTATCCGCTCATTATGAATTCCTGTTATTATCTGCTCTGTAATCAATGATCTCTGCACGCATATTGTCAATAGTCAAGGTCTAAGTTCCTTGAATAATGACACAAAAAGACAAAAGCAATAGTGATGCGTGCATCTTGCAAGAATTCAATTTTGAGTAATATATGCGTTTTGTTTAGCATCGGTAAGCCGCAACCTGATAATCGTGAGGCTATTCAGGGCGGCGCCCCAGAAAATTGCCTCGCGATCCTCAATCAATTCTACAACGATGGAGTGAACTGGCATGACGTGGCGTGTCATCACAAGAAACCATGGGTTTGCGAGGATAATGAGTCTCTCTTGAGATATGTTCGCTTCACCAATCCCAATATCCGTGTGTAATGGAAGAAAAACTTCGAGGAACGATAGCTTTATCTTTGTTTGAACAGACTTAAGCACCTATAAAGGCCGATTTACACGCAACGTTTTGTACACCGTTTTGCCTGCGCAGTTCAAGACGTTGCAGAGAAGACACTCTTCTCTGCAACGTCTTGAATTACGCAGGCAAAACAGTGTACAAAACGTTTCGTGTAGACCGGCCTTAAAGTTACAACGTTCAAAAGCGCGTCTATGTGGTACGCCAGTGAAGCGACTGAGTAATATATAGAAGATCTTATTTATTACTATCGTAATATTTAATGCCTCCATACTCTCATTCCGAAAGCATGAATTATTTAATTAAAATTTTATGCATTTTTTGATTTCAAGAAATGTCACTATTTATATTCTTAGATATAATCGTAGATATATGGAAAATTATGTTTTATAGGATGGAGACTGTTGTTTGTCAGAATTTGTAGATTATTTTAGTTTATAAAAAGTTATATATAATTATATTTTCCTAAAATAATATACCAATTATATATTCAAATAGCAATAAATACATGAATATAATGAATAACTTAATGCATTCGTTTATTATTTAAAAAAACATCATTTTACTTATATTATATGCATCGATTTATGACAAGTATTAAATTACCTGTGTAAGCCCTGACTTTCTTCACATAAAAATGAAAGATATACAAAACACGTTTATTACAATAGATATCACAGATGTTAAACACAAATCAGAGTACCTAAATAATATAATATATATTTACTCAATCAAATGTATAACAAGTTTTACAAAAGTATTTAAAAAAGTTGGGGCAACTACTTTCGACTACTTTTTACCTTCCACCATTATGATGTGATACCCGAACTTCGTTTTCACCGGTGGGTCCGTATAAACCGGAGATGCCAGACTAGAAACTGCTAACGCAAAGGCAGCGTCTTGGAAGGGTCCCACCATGGAACCTCGCGTCATCCAACCAAGATCACCCTTTAAGGTAACAAACAAAACGTTACATTTTGAATACGTTTATCTCTCCAATTAGTCATGTATCAAGAAAATATCTTCAATGTACAATTATGTGGATCTGTGGAGTTAGCACAACATTCTACTAATATAAAAAAAACAATTAGAGTTCCACTTTTCATAGTTCTACAGTTCCTTTTAAAAATAAAAAAAAGTTCCACATTTTTATAGCAAGAAACCAAAAATGAAAAAAATGTGCTAACTTCGCGAATCTAGCACGACACCGCCCCCTCTAAGGTACAAGAAAACAATAAATATTAACACTTTTGGCAACAGTTCCCGTTAGTTCTACAGTGTGTTAGTTCCACCAGTGTGTAATTTGAAAACAAAATTCCAACAATTTTCTTGTATCTTAGAAGGGGCGGTGTCGTGCTAGATTCGCGAAGTTAGCACATTTTTTCATTTTTGGTTTTTTGCTATAAAAAATACGGAACTTTTTTTATTTTTATAAGGAACTGTAGAACTATGAAAAGTGCTACTGGAACTCTAATTGTTTTTTTTTTATATTAGTAGAATGTCGTGCTAACTTCACAAATCCCAGTTATGTGCAAAATAATAGCACCGGCTTAAAAAAAGGAACTCCAAATTTTTACGTTTCCTCCCAAGGGCGTCCGCAGGATTTTTTCCAGGAGCGGGGGCATGATTCAAAATGTTACTTCCAGAATTACATAGAATACTTATACTTCAAAATTTATACACCTTTTGTTGAAAATTATACACCTAATCCTATGGATTGGGGCAGAGATTGGCAAGGTTAGCACAGCTTGCCCTTCCTTTATTCAAAGGGAGAGCAAATACTTAATTTTTTGCTAATTCCAGAAAGAGGCAAATGCCTCTTTTGTCCCTCCCCCACACCTCCTGTGGACGCCCTTGTTTCCTCCACCATGCTTAACTGTTTTGGCTGTAGATCTAGGATTAAATTTTGACTTTTGCAGTCACATAAAAATAAAAAAAAACATATATATATATATATATTTCAAATATTTGAAATATTTCTGTACGGTGCTATTATTTTGCACATAACTGTCCAAGTATATTCTTCGCGTTACCCCAGATCTGGCTTTGTCCTCGCTGTACGTCGCCGCGACCTCGTTGAATTTCTGACCAGCTTTCAGCTTCTCCAGCGCCTCCAATACCTTCGATTGCTTCTCGCACAAGATATGTCTGACCTATACACAAGGAGATAATTACGTAAAATAAATCGCACAACAGTCATGAAAACCAAAAAGGTCTATTTGTATACAACTGGAGTAATCAATCATTGAGGACTGATTGTTCCAACTTCTTGGTGTAAGCTAACTACGTTAAATCATATGTTTATCTTTGTCTAATTTGAAGAAGAAACAAAGAGAGACATATGATTTAATCGATTCTAACTATTAGTTAGCTTACCAAGAAGTTGGAACAACCGGCCCTAAATGATGGATCATACACATTGCTCGCCAGTGTGACATACACATCGCTTGTCAGACAAATTCAAAATGTGTTGCAAGCGTGAAAACGCGTATCCTTACCTTCACCGCATTCCCTCCTTTCTTCTCCGCTTTCCCACCGCCGCTCTCCTCCGAGGACTTGCCCTTGCTGGTTTTCGCGGCACCGGCGTTCTTCTTCGGCGGCATGATCGCGTGCTATCGACGTAACTTCGTGCTAGGTCAGTCCAAGCGCCGTCGACGGAGAACAGCGTGCTTGAAAACACGCGGCGACGGCTGTAGGTAAATTTTCCGAACGGATAATCGGACATCAGTAGCGACATGACCGACCATCAGGGTTGGGCTAAGTGATGTTTTATACTGTATAATACTGTATAATACCATGTATAATACCATGTGTAATGCATGGTATTGTACCATGTATAATACTTTATACATGGTTATGTTTATTACTGTATAATACTTTATAATACCATGTATAATAAAATGTATAATGCTCACGTATAATACGTGCCCAACCCTGCCGATCATCGATGCTGAATTGACGCTTGAAAATTCAATCCGTCGAACGATACAGAACGATATAGGCCGGTATTCATAGTTATTTAAGCCCGTCTTAAGTTCAATCTTAAGATGTCATGAACCAATCACAGAGCCGTATTAGCGTCTTAAGACATTACTTAAGACGGTCTTGAAGACTATGAATACCGGCCATATTCAAGGTCATGCTGGTCAGGAGATGCGTAAAGGACAGGGATGTAGCTAGGATTTTATTTGAGGGGGCGGATTTTAAAAAAATTAAAATCACAGAACTCATAACTTTTTTAATTAAATAAGATAACAATATTTGTTCAGGACATTTTCTTTAGACCTTAAAACATTTACCATTACATTTCTCTCTCGGCTTTCAACCTTTCATTTTCATATTTTCATATTTGGTTCTAAAATTTCGGGGGGGGGGGGGATTTATCCCCTAATCCCTCCCTGGCTACGCCGCTGGTAAGGGAGATACAAGGAACATGTGCGCGTCGATTTTCAGTGTGCTCCAGTATACGCTGTGATCGACGAGACGATTGTGATACAGCCCAGTGTACACTGGAATCTTATATTTGCTTTCTCTTTTATCTTACATTCCACCGAGCCTAACGTTCTGTGATAAACCGTGCTTTCGTACCCGGCAAGAACCGACATTCCAATTTTGTAGATCTTGTAATCGTCAATTAACGCGGGTAGGATCATTACGGTAAGTGAATCCCTACTGAAAAATTTTTATTGAGATCACAATTGCGAATAAAATTTTTATTGAGATCATAATTGAGAACAAAATTTTTATTGAGATCATAATTGAGAATAAGGATTTTCAGTAGGGATGGAACGTATCATTTAAATGTGATTACGAAACGGCAGAGTTCGCTCGGTTTCCGCGGTCTATTTGCTATTCGTGTCCTGTGAGATTCTGTGGATTCTTGCAAAAAGTGTCTGCCGGCAAAGTTTGTAGAAGACACTTTGCAAAATCCGTTTTCGACAGATTCGGCTATCTGGGCAGTCGCATCTTCCGTGGTTTTATCTCTCTGTTTTTCTCTCTAAGCATTGTGCAAGAACAAGAAAAAAATTGCAACTTTACTGCCATGTTGAAATTTAAGATGTTGCGTCAATTTTTGCAACAGCAAGACACGTGAACTTTAAGGCATCTTAAAAAATATCTAAGATACATTTAAATAATACATTTAAATATTCAAGGCATATTAAAAATATATTTAAGTAAATGAGTATCTATTTATATAAATATGTAATTATTATAATTTTTATTGCAGTTAGAATTTTCGTTTAATTGATAATAAAAAGGAGAACATTGCAAGAATGGAACTGATGCGGCCAGATCGACCCTCTGAATGTACGTGGAAAGCGAACGGGGAAAATTCGCCGCATACGAAACCAACGGAGTAAGTTTGTCATAATTGAAAGCCTGTAAGCTTTACAAAGAGTCTTTTTATCCGTTTCATCTTGTCCATATGGTCTATACATCTGTGTCATTTTGCCATTACACGTGCACGCCATACGTTACAGCCCTGCACTAATTTTAACAGCTGAGAAGTTTCACCATATGCTCTGAGATATCAAAGTTTATCAGTAGACCACATAAATACGTGTCATTGTAATCACAATATTGTAAATAAGAAATGAGAAGAGAATATTGCAAAACGTGACACAAATATTGCAACAAACTATAATGTGCACTGTGCAAATAAACATGACTTTGATAATAGATAGTTATCATAGGATATGTGAGAGTATTAATAACAGATAATAGCATGTTTTTGCCTTAATGTTCGATCTATTGATTATTAGATCTAAATGTTGCATAACTTTTGATTTTCATGTGTTTTATATTAATATTAATGATATATAGGCAATTATATTTTGTGCCAATATATATATATATATATATAAATATTTTTTTTTATTCTCTAGGGTACCAAATCGTAAGAAGATATTACCAAACATTTTAAGCGCAATTGGCCAGACGCCTCTTGTTCGGCTCAATAACATTCCTAAAAATCACGGGATCAAATGCGAAATATGTTAGTAAAAAAATTTCTGGTATATTTTATAGAATAGAAATTTTATCTTTCCTAAATTTTCCTATCTTGCTGTACAGACGCGAAATGTGAATTCTTAAACCCTGGAGGATCCGTTAAAGATAGGATAGCGCACAGAATGATCCAGGACGCGGAAGAAAAAGGTCTAATAAAGCCAGGGTATACAATTATCGAACCAACCAGCGGTAATACTGGCATCGGTCTAGCGATGGCCGCAGCGGTCAAGGGCTATAAATGCATTATTGTGATGCCGGAGAAAATGTCTAATGAAAAAGTCTATGCGCTTCGCGCTCTCGGTGCAGAAATAGTCAGAACACCGACCGAGGCAGCTTGGCACAGCCCGGAAGCGCATATCAGTGTTGCTCAAAAATTGCAAAAGAAAATACCCAATAGTATTGTTCTAGACCAGGTGCCTTATTTTAATATTTTTAATATATCTTTGATATATTTATTTTATATATATACATATATATTGTGATATATATTAATAGAATAATAAAATGTATAGTATACAAACGTTGGTAATCCATTGGCACACTATGACCACACTGCAACAGAACTCTTGGAGCAATGTGATGGCAATATAGATTATGTCATAATTGGCGCCGGGACTGGAGGCACTGTGACCGGAATTGGACGAAAATTAAAGGAAATGTCGCCTAGTACAAAAATTATCGCAGTGGACCCTAAAGGCAGCATTTTAGCGGAGCCATCTGAATTGAATGGGGACGGCGTTGGTTTTTACGAAGTAGAAGGAATTGGATATGACTTCATACCAACAGTTCTAGATCGTAAAGTGGTCGACATGTGGATGAAAACTGAAGATAACGAATCATTAAAAGCGGCACGAGAATTAATTAGCAAAGAGGGACTGTTATGTGGCGGTAGTAGTGGTGCAGCACTTGCGGCGGCGTTGAAAATCGCTAAAGACTTGCCTGCGGATAAACGTATGGTTGTTCTTTTGCCCGACAGTATAAGAAATTATATGACAAAATTTGTATCAGACGAATGGATGGAAGCTAGAGACTTTTTGGTAATTCATTATACATTATGCATTTAAGATATCGTAAATTTATTGCAAATGTTATTGAATATGTATTAAATTACAAATCTCTTTTCAGCCATCTAAACCTTCGATAGAAGCGAACAAATGGTGGTGGAACATACCAGTAGCGGATTTATCGTTAAAGAAGCCTGTGCTGTTAAAGGGGATGTCATGTCAAGATGCAGCGGATTTCTTGAAAACCGCAAGTCACATTGAGCAACTATTAGTAACTGACGAAAAGAAAATGTTCGTGAAAGGTGTTGTTACATCAGACGCGCTCCTGTCTAATTTAATCTCCGGTACAGTGAAGCGAACTGATTACGCCGAAAAAGTTATGCTCAAGCAGTTTACAAAAGTTACAGCCTCGACTATACTCGGGAAAGTATCGCGTATTCTTGAGAAAGAACCTTATGCCGTGGTTATAAACGACGCAAATAATGCTTTAATCGGACTTGTAACTCAACGCGATATTTTTAATTTCATCACTAAGGATGATGACTGCAATGTAAAATAATAGAATTGTATAAAATCTGTCTATATTGTGATCAAGCAAGATTATTTGTACTATATGTATTCAGATGATTAAGAAAGCTAAGTACATCATGGATCTTCTTTTATAATTTTGTATCGGATACTATTGTATTTGTATCTAGTTGGATCAATGATTTATATCGGTATAACAAACAAATTGTCACTGTGAAATTTATAGATACATCTATTTAGATCTCGTTTTTAAACCAGTGATATAATTTTTCTTAACGTTTCTTATAACATTTATACATTTTAAGCATTTAAGCTGTACTTTCCACTTTTTATAAATGCAAATAGATGAGCAAAATAAAAAAATTATAAAACATACGAAATTGTTATAAATGTAGATATATATTAATATCTTATTTCGAATATGTTCTAAGAGATTGGTTTATATAGTTTACAAACGGATATACATATACATTGTATGAGATGAATATTAGAACTGTTTTATCTCTGACAATATTAATAATTTATTTTTTTCCACTAAATACAATAGAAATATATATAATATACGATGTATATTCATTCCCTTATATTTCATATAAGAGATTTTACTATGGGTGTATATATAGATATACCTTTTTACATGTATCCTGTGCAAAAAAGGATACTGTACCTTCTTATTTCTCGAGTCGCTCCGAATGACTATTAAATCTTTTGAACTTGAACGTGAAATTTACAGCTTGGTAACGTAGTAGTTTCCGCTGTGACAGTACTGATGATACCGAGGTTCGCTAAACTACCTCGGAGGAGGCCGCAAGTGAAAGCCAGCAGACGAGGGCTCTCCTTAAGGTACTGCTTGCTGTTGCTCGTACCAACCTTATCTAGCAACCTAAAGGCGTTATCTTGCAACACGTACACTCCGTGATGGTTAGTTCTGAGATTATCAATTTGTTTGTGATACAGGCTGGACCAGAAGTCCGTGCAGATAAACTTGATCATGTCCAGCTCGTCCTTGAACCTGCTCCACTCCCTCGTCAGTCGTTCGATAATTCTGTACCCGACGCTGAATCCCATCCATTCTAAACGCGAGAGTTCCTCCTCGCCTTCCTGTTGACAATAACCAAGAAACTCGGGGAAACTCTTTCGCGGTAAATAACAGGGCCAAGCGGCTCCACTTATTATTCTCACGGCTGATTACTCACTGCAGACGACCTGCTCAAAACGTAATTGACCAGCTCGGCGTGCAAATACTCGAAGAGACAGTCGTCGGCCTCCCCGGTTGCGCTAGGATTCGCTTTGGAATCGATTATCTGTTGCTTCATCGTTGTTCGACGGTATCGCTTCTCGGTTTGACTCGATTGCACGCAGTTTACCTACGTGCCTACGTTTTTTCGTGTAACCTGATATATGTATGTATATATGTATTATTTACAGAAGGCACGTCAAACAACCGTCAACTTTCCCTAGACTGTTAATTGAAGAAAATTAATTACTCTCTCCGCGCGTCCGACTGCAAAGTATGCTAACGCGCATCGCGAAATATGATACAACCATATGATAACTTTGACAGACATTACTCGCGCATGCGCTATAGATGATAGAGCGATTGCGGAGAGGTCTGTTCGTTTCACGTGCTCTTTTTCCTCCAACGCCCGAATAATATATATATGCCTGTCTCGTTTCAGACGCTGGTAAATGCAAATAGAACAGATTTGTTCTTTGCAACTGAAAAAAGAATTAGAGTAAAAAACAAAAGAACATACTTATATGATAATACAGTGCACTACACTGGTAACCATGGAAACTGTAAAGCACGCTTTTTCCACGCGCTTTAGGATAATCATATCGTACACCGATAATTAATTTCTTTTTGCATTCGTAAAAGCTAAGATATAAACACTGATCTTCCTTTCGTATATATTTCGTATTTATTTTGTCTAATAAAAAATCTTTAAGTTGTAAGAAATAGTGTTTCCAATTTTTCCATCAATCATATTTTGGCTGCGTTCGGCGAGCACGCTTTTAGCGCTATGAGCGTGCTCTGTCCTTGTTCAACTTTCAGTAGATGACAAAGATAAAACGACGCTGTTAGCGCTAATAGCGTCTCCCCGAACGCAGCCTTTATGTATTTACAATATAATAATTATATGCATATTAATTATATAATAATTACATGTATACTTTACTTATTTAAGATACATATTTCTAATTATATTATACAGTCAATTGTATACAACGTATTATAATATATTGTTATATACAATTAACAGTATTAATAGAAATATACTGTCATTCATAATCTTAATAAATCAATTTTTAAGACAAAACAGGACATGGAGAAATTCGTCATCAATGGTCAGATCGGCGAAGGAGCGCAAGGCTTGGTCTTGAAAGCGCACGACACATCCAGGGATCAGGAAGTAGCGTTAAAGAAGATCCTGATTAAAAAGGCCGAGGGTGGCCTACCCGCATCCATCATACGCGAAGTGAAAAGTTTGCAGCAATTGAAGCATCCCTATGTATGCTTTCTTTCATTTAGCATTATTCCTTCACTTAGCTTTCTCCAAACCAAAAAGAATTAGTATTCAAAGCGTTCACTGATCTTTCCCGTATCAATTCAGCGAAATTTGCATTCATTGCCATTTGTTTGCAGGTCGTGGAGTTGCTGGATGCTTTCCCGAACGGTTTAGACTTCGTGATGGTGTTCGAATACATGCCGACAGGTCTGTGGGAAATATTAAGAGACTCCGAGATATCCTTGACGCTGGCGCAAATTAAAACGTACATGAAAATGTTGTTGGAGGGTATAGCGTACGTGCACGGCAAGAATATAATACACAGGGTACATGGATACTGTTATTTTTATCCTAGAAGGGATGTACGCAATCGTTTCTAGAATGTCGAAATTGTATTTTAGGATTTGAAACCTGCAAACTTGTTGATCAGCGAGAAGGGTATCCTGAAAATCGCGGATTTTGGCTTGAGCAGACTGATGTGGCGGGACGGCACGAAGCCGTATTCGCATCAAGTCGCCACACGGTGGTATCGAGCACCCGAACTACTTTATGGAGCACGTTATTACACGTCCGCGATCGATATTTGGTCGATCGGTTGCATATTCGGCGAAATGTTGAACGCTTCCCCATTATTTCCCGTAAATAATTCCTTTTTGGCTGAAATAGATTAAATTATATAGCGATGCTATATTTGTGTGTAATTGCAGGGTGAAACTGACATCGAACAACTGGCCATTGTTTTGAAGTATCTGGGTTCTCCTACATCCGAATCCTGGCCCGAATTAAGTTCGTTACCGGATTACAACAAAATCACCTTTCCTTATCACAAAAGCACATCATGGGAGAATATTATTCCAGACGCGCAGCCAGAAGCCGTCGATCTAATCAGGCAGATTTTGATTTACAATTCGTCGAACCGTTTCACGGCTGAACAGGTAATATACATGTAATTATATATAATATATAATATAATTATATTACTCTGTATTATATATAATACGGAATAATAAGATATCTAAGTTACCTTTCTGATTAACTGTTTCTTTTATGCTATTCTATTACTCATATTTAACACATCACAATGTGATCATTTTAAAGGAAAAGCGATTGAAGGAAAATATATACATGACACAAATAAAAATGAGAAATTATTGTTGCAGGCATTGTGTCACATATACTTTTACTCCAAACCATACCCCTCTATGAAGAATCTAATAAAACCACCGCAGGATCATCGCCTCCGCGTAAAACCGAAAGAAATCGATCCGAATGTGCGAGCAAGCACGCTTTTCGAAAATCTCTTAAGCATTGTATAATGATGATTGTATATTAATGGTATGTTATATATAGTTTAAAAATATTTTTCGTAGAAAATTAGAAAATCCGTTAACGATTTCATTTAATTTAACAGATTTTATTTAACTTCCATTCCTGTAAAACGCAAGTATTCTTCTGAATACCTCCGGATTGTATCCCTCGACTACTGGCCTGCCATTATCGTATTCAGCTTTTTCATAGAGCGTCAACGGCGGTAGAGCGCACCAGAAATTCTTCACAGTGGCGTCATTGGCGTCTAACGAATTGAGTTGATATACGAAAAAGTGGTAGTTTTTCCCGTCCGATTGAATGCATTGCATGGTCACGGGTTCTGGCAATTTCTTCACGGATGAACCAAACTTTTGCCGTGCACAGGACGTCGCCATGGTGTACGTTTTGATCAATGTGCGACCGAAAATTTGGTTCTGCGTCACAGAAAATTCCGTCAGATTTTTTACTTCCTCAGGATCGTAGTGCACAAAGATGGTGTGGATGTTTATCCAAGGGGATGTTGTGCTGACAGCTATTATTAATATATTTATTATATTAAAAGTATATTGTACATATCGGAAGTAACAAGTATTAAACTTACGATACATATCCTCAGTTTTGTAATGATTTGTCTTGTCCAAACCAATGGTGTGATGCAGTGGATACATGTCCGGGAGAGTTATTTCCATATTGTTGTTAGAACTTTCTATCGGTTTTAGAGGATTTGACGACATGACCATCACATCCGATCTTAGAGTAAATTGGATGAGGTCTGACTCTTTATCTGTGAAACATTTTTATGTTATGCAATGTTTGAGTAAAATATTGAATATATGATGCAACATTTAAATATCTAACTAAGCTACCTAAGTTTAATTTTGTGATCCCATCATACACTATACATCGTTTTTGCGCGATATCTGGACCCGACAAGGACTCGCAAAGTTGTAAAAATTTTCTAGACAAGTTCCGCCTACAAAAATATCCAATATTATTAAGAAATAAGTATATATATATACAAATGTATATATATTTTTGCTGTACCGAAATAATACTTAAATCTTAACTCACTAACATTTTTCTGCAATTAGTTATGCCATAATCTCTAGGAAACACCCAAGCAGGTCTTTCAGGATCCGTCTTTTTTGGTAGTTTTTCTTGATGAGCGTCAAATATGTTTGAAGTATAAATTATCCTAAAAATATATCAAAAAATATTTAATATGTGAATAGAACCAAAGAAAGTAAATTTAATATACCTTTTTACTAATAGGAATGGGAAATGGGAAACCCAAATATTTATTAAGAGAAAATATGGATAAATTTATGATGGGAGATGAAATAAGAGTGTTGATTAAGCTAAGATGTGGTAACATGGAGGAAGCAAATAAGTATTGGATAAAAGAGGAGGAAAAAATATGTAGATTTTGTAACGCAGGTAGGGATAGCTTAGACCATTATGTGGAGGAATGTAAGGAAATAAAGGATAAAGGATAAAGGAAATAATGGTTTATTAAGATAGGTAGGAATAAAAAAGAAACGTTAGAGAAAATTTATTATGATGATTTAGATATAGGGTGCGTTCCACTTTACGCTCGCAACGCTTACGAGTCATGTCATCCTTGTTATTTATCAAATTAGTGTTGCGAGCGTTAAGTGGAACGCAGCCATAGAAAAAGGAAAGATTTTGAAAAGACTATGGAGAGAAAAAGAGAAATGGAATAGGGATGATAAGAAGAAAGAAATAGGTAATGAGAGGGTAGAAGAGGAGTTTTGAGTGATAAGGCGAAATGTAAAAAAAAAATGTACATAAATGTAGGCATTAAGTCTGTATTAGTGATATAATGTATATAAAGTTGTAAATATGTATAGTAGAATTAGGTTAATGTTTAAGAATAAGAGAATGGTACGGAGGGATGTGTGCGTTAAGAGTTTTTTGTAAACCAAGTCCTTTCTTGGCTGTGAGTTGAAATAAACTATATTGATTGAATATACCTTTTTACTATGTCGTCTACATGTTCCGGTAGATCTGGAAGCAAATCTTGGATACATTTCAGAGAACTATTCGGCAAACACACAGTGTTTGTCAATATCTGCGCTTGGCAAAATCCTTCTTGCAGAACATTATGATCCTTAAATACCAAACAAGCTTGAGCTTTCCAGTCAGGATGAGTTTCGTCAAAAGCTATTTCTTGTGGCTTCAGAAACTCCAGCTTTAGCTTTCTATAAAATACAATTTACAATTAGTATCCGTCACATGCAGTATGTAACTTGTAAAAAATGCAACTTTGGAGAGAAGAGTACTTTGGATATTCCACTTTTGGACAGGTCACTTCTGAGGCATCCTTCACCTGAATCCCCAACGTTGACAAGTATCCTTCTACCTTGGTGTCACTCACTTTGCGTTCTCGTTTCACATACCACAATTTCTTAAGCTGTCTACCTATATGTTGCTTGTATAACACTCGCGTGAGCTTCATTGTACTTTATCTGAAACAGATATATTAATAACAATACAAATGTGAAAATCTTAAAGGTTATGCGATTTACTAGAAAGCTCTTCTCTATTTATCGATATCAAGTTCTTATTAAATAATATCAAAATTCGAATGATGAGGTATTCGACATCGTGACTCACACGAGAAATAATAAAATCAAATTGAGTAATATTCAAATCTGAAATATACTTTTGGTACGTAAAGCGTAACCTCTTATTTTCCGGCTTCTAACAATTTTAAGCTACATCGATAATACAGAAATTCTTCTGATAAGACAAGTTATCTAAAATTTCTCTTAGCGACCTCTGATAATGGAGGTTACATTCGATTGTATGGAAATCGACATAGAATTTTCATTTTAGAAACTTAATTAGAAAAAAGTATTTCTCTTTTGTACATACAAAAGAAATACTTCTATCTCTTGCTATCCAATGCTGTGCGAATACTTCATAACAGAACTAGGAGTCTCGTTATTATCACAAAAACAAAAATTTGGCAACTTTAATAGAACATAAAAATGCATTTTTTATAAAATATATATTTAATATTTTATTACATGCGTACCCAATTTTTAATAATATATTATATTAATCCTTTCCATCCTTCCTTTGTACATATAGAGATTAGAAATATATACCAAAAAATATATATTTATTATTATACATATTTATAAATTAATGTTTTTCCTTCGCAGTAGCACTGGGATTAAGTATCTTGCGCCTTTGTGCGAACATATGCAAATAAAGATGTGGAAAAACTGCAGAGTAAAAAACAATTAAAATATTTAATTAAACAAGAAATAAATCATTATTTCAGGTTTATTCTACATTTACACTCGGTTTTTTATATTTACCTGGAATGTAACCTAACATAATTACTATCAGAAGGTACAAATAGCTAAACGTAAAGTTCCATTTGTTCGGTAGAACATAACTCCAAGCATCAGGATTAGCGAAGGCGTATTTTGTAGCGGCATAGAAACACAATAATTCGCCGGTCACGCCCAATGGATATAGTCCGATGAATGTGGTATATCTGAAAGCACGTTTCCACTTTACAGTATGACCTCACATAAATAAAAATAACTTTAAACATAAGATTGGTAAAAAAGATTAAGCTCACACCTCAGCCAGACCAATGCATGTAGTGCAATACTGATGAGATTGAAGAAATAATAGGAGTATCTAATAATTTCCGTAATAGACCACGCGATAAGAGCTAACGGAAGACCTGGAGACGCAACAGCATATGTGTAAGGAGTAGCCAGGATAACTCCGACTACAACCATAACACGACTGAAAACTTGGAATGTTGTGATTATAACGTTGGATGGTACCAGCCCAGTTGCTGCGTGCATTATCTGAAAAAGGAAGTTTCTATAATGAAATATACACAATATATTTTTTGGAATAAATTTAGATAAAACTAGATAAAACTTGAAGTCTCTTATCTGTTAAGAGATTTCACGAAATTTTTCCTTTACAAGGGAACCACATAACATGTTATTCTTCGACGTCACTAAATTTTTGCAAGCAAGTCAAGCATCAGAAAAAAATCGATACGTACTTTGCCGTTTGCTCAGACACTCAATAGTTTAAGAGATATTAAACGATATATAATAAAATTGGTTCAGAATGCCCAACCTACTTGCAAAAATTCAACAAAATCAAAAAGTAATATGTCATGTAGTTTCCTTGTCACAGTGTCATGTTCGTCAATTTTTAATTCAATTTTAGTTTTAATTTTAACAATTTTTTAAGATTATAATTTTGTTGTGCTTGATAATATTTCCAGTAAAAATTCAAAATTTAAGACTCAAGATTTGGCTTAAGGCTTCAAAAATCATTATCTGTCTGTCTCAGATTATATTCAATCAAATTCTAAAATATTGTTAAATACCTCCAACACAGCAGCATTCTGAAAAATGATTACAGGTAGCTTGGTTTTATCCCACAAGGTACTACCTGAGGAAGGCTCGATATAATGTAGTATAATCTTATACAATATGTAACTCCATCTGAAATAAAAGAGAATTTATCTCTCTTCAAAATATTTAAGAAGAAATGTAAGGCTCATAAGGAAAACTGGTAATAAAAAAAATAGCAGTGTAAAGAGACACTTTTTATTCAGTTTTGCGTTAAAAAAAAAATTAATATGAAAAAAAGATTCAGTGAATTTCAGGTCGCTCATTTTCCGTTATTCACAGGAGAAACCGACGTACCCCAAAGTCTGGGCTAGATTATACGACGCCAGATAGAGCTTCGAGAGAGCGCCCGGTTGTTTCTTGGACTTCGTTCCTGCCATATCTACGTGGAGATTCTTAAGCGTCGTCTCGTTCTTGAACAATGAACGACTCGCGACGAATCGAGTTCAAGCCGGTGCCTTTGCTTGACCCGCTTGACCCTGAAGAACGTAATTGCTCTTTACTATGCACGCATGCATTAAAAAAAAACTCCTTAATCATGCGCCATCGAGCATCACTTAATTATTGATGAGGAACGAAAGTGCGACGAAGCATCTCGAGTTACGACTCGGCCAGCGACTTTTTTCACTTCCGCTACTGTGATTTCACGTGCATTCCGCACTCTGGCTTTTCTCTCTCCCACAGTGACGATAGCTCTCCTCTCTCACTCTAAACGCATCTTGATCTTCCTGACTTCTTTGTATCTATGCATGGGTAAATGTACGTTTAAGCTACAGCAGCTTAAATATCGATGAGATTATGCTTATTCGACGCGTTTTTGCTCGAAACGAAAGAATCTGGCAGAAAAAAGTGTCGCTCTGTCCCGCGAAGCGAGATATTAATCGTTAAAATTGGCGACTTTACAGGTTATGAAACCTGTCATACCGACCATAGACTGTGGCCCATATTCAGAACGTGCTTCTTAGGGCTCAGACACAATGAGAGGAATAAGGAACAAGGAATTAAACATAGGAAATTGGGATGTGGAAGAAGGAAGAAGGAAGATATCTTCCTTCTTCCTTCTTCTACATCCCAATTCTCTATGTTTAATTCCTTGTTCCTTATTCCTCTCATTGTGTCTGAGCCCTAAAGATGTTATGCAGGATTCACATTGGGTGCATCCAGATGCACAACCGCTCACTGAGCGCTCAGTGAGCTCTTGCATCTGATTGGCGTAAATTTTTAGCTCTAAAGGAATATGCCAATCGGATGCAAGAGCTCAGTGAGCGGTTGTGCATCTGGATGCACCCATGTGCTGGATTCACACTGCATTTGACGTCCGACGTACGACGTCCGATATCCAATAGGAGAATTTGTTTTCTAGAGACTTTAATATCGCTAGTTAAAGTCTCTAGAAAACAAACTCTCCTATTGGATATCGGACGTCGTACGTCGGACGTCGGATGCAGTGTGAGGCTGGGTCTACATTGGATGTCGTAAGTCGTGTCAATTTCTTCCGACACGACTTACGACATCCAATGTAGACCCAGCCTGAATCCAGCAATTGCTTCCGACATACGACGTGCGATGATACGATAGCCAATAAAAGAATTTGTTTCCTAGGGATTCTAGTTAACGACATTTTTTTCTCTAGGAGATAAATTCTGCTATTGGATATCGGATAATCATATGTCGGATGTCGGAAGCAGTGTGAATCCTGCATTAGCGCGCTTTTTTGTCATTCTATTCTTGTTTTAGGGCGAATTCACACCTTGGCAGAATAGCGGAAAGCGAAAAAGCAGCAGCCAATGGGCGACTGCACACAGGACGCGTTGACGCGTTACGCGCGGCAAGAAACGACGCGGTAACCAATCAACGTGTTGCTTTTCCGTTAGAACCAAAAGTTTATTGGCTACCGCGCCGCGCGTAACGTGTCAACGCGTCCTGTGTGCAGTCGCCCAATGAGAAGAAGCACTCAGTTGCACTGAGTTGCACTGAATTGCACTGAGCAACTGAGTGCCACTTCTCATTGGCTTCTGCTCTTCCGCTTTCCGCTATTCTGCCAAGGTGTGAATTCGCCCTTACGTCTAATGAACGATAAAAATAGAATGGCCGCGTTCAGCAGACTCAACAGTTGAGCAACGTTACTAGATTTATCTATATTATATCTTCAATGGCCGCGTTCAGCAGACTCAACAGTTGAGCAACGTTACTAGATTTATCTATATTATATCTTCATTAGCCGCGTTTAACAGATTCAACAGTTGAGCAACGTTACTAGATTTATCTATATTATATCTTCATTTTTATAGAAAATCTAGTAACGTTGCTCAACTGTTGAGTCTGCTGAACGCGGCCATTTATTATAGAAAATCTAGTAACGTTGCTCAACTGTTGAGTCTGCTGAACGCGGCCATTGACAAAAAAGCGCGCTAACATTTTTAGAAGCACGTTCTGAATATGGGCCATATGCTGGATTCACACTCCATGCGACGTCCGACG
The DNA here is from genome assembly GCA_003063835.1 of Aphaenogaster floridana. Classification (NCBI taxonomy): domain Eukaryota; kingdom Metazoa; phylum Arthropoda; class Insecta; order Hymenoptera; family Formicidae; genus Aphaenogaster; species Aphaenogaster floridana. The sequence goes on from NJRP01000367.1 coordinate 165,113, forward strand.
TACAACGTCCGATATCCAATAGGAGAGTTTGTTTTCTAGAGACTTTAATATAGCTAGGTAACGTCTTTAGAAAACAAACTCTCCTATTGGATATCGGACGTCGTACGTCGGACGTCGAATGCAGTGTGAATCCAGCAATTGGCTACGGTCCACTTGATGCTATAAATGCTTCAAAGCATTTTCTGATTGGTCAATTAATAAAATTCTTTCTTCTGATTTGTCAAACCAGAGAGACGCCTTCTCTGGGTCGGGATTACGTGCACTATCGAATTCGATCAATCGATTTCTAATACGTTTCTGCTCTAAAGTTTTCTTAGTTTATGCTTATTTATCATAGGATAGACCTGTGCGCTGCCGCGCCACGCCGCCGCCGCCGATAAATTATTATCCGCCGATTCCGCCGCCGCCGATTTTGAAATTTTTGCCGAACGCCACCGCCGCCGCCGCCGAAAATTAATCGGCGCGCCGCTGATAGAAAGCGAGAGTGAAGCCCAGTTGCGCACAGTGATAATCGGACACAGCCAATCACAGCGCCTTCCAGAGGAAAT